>OMNV01017699.1:8190-27015 GCA_900303265.1 Brotula barbata
AGGTGGGCGGGGTTGTGAGGTACTAGTAATGTAACTAGAGTGATTGATGTTTTTACTATTAAGTTTTTTACACCAAACGTATCAAATTACGGGACTCTGGAAATTATAAGGTTTAATACGATTACATTGAATAATTAAAGTCATGTATGTGCCCACGTACCATTCATCGGTCCAAACACAGCTCAATTTGGCTGAATTATAAAAGCCTGAAGTGGTAATACATTAATTTAAATTAAATATAAAAAGTACTTAATGAAGAGTGGAGAGAGTTGGATCTTATTGCTGAGCTGAGCCAAAAGTCCCACCACTAGACTCAATGTACGGGTTTCAAACCGGTTTTAACCTGATTTGATCCAGGCTGAATATCAGTCTGATCGGATCGAGGATTTTCTTTTTGAGTACATTTCATCGTTGTACCTCTCCAGCTGTGCGCGGTTTCTCGATTAACCGAGTGTTTCGCAGGCTGACCGGCTCGTGTGCAATTTGTTGCTCTGTGTCTTCAGTAGTGTGTTAAACAAAATAGAAAGTGACAGATTCACTAAAGGATAATGTGGTCATGGCAGAGGCTCATATTTCTCCACTCGCTTACACACAAACACAATCGCGCACACACAAAGAAAGAAGGAGGCAAAATTCATTCAAATGTTTCAAACAATCCATAGTTTGTGTTGATTTGTGTCTTATTGTGCTAAATATCATCATATCAGCGTTGGCATGGGGCCAATATTTTCACCGCCGCAGTCACTGTGAAATCACTCCACAGCTGCCAATTTGTAAATTGTTGCAATTATGCTGTTATTACCATAACAATTTAAATCAAGACGCCATAGGAATATTTGTTTAATACAAAGAAAGAGTGAATGAAAATCGAAGGTTGGAGGAATATGCAATTAACACACACACGCACAAACTATTCAACACATCCCACCAGGATTGTGCTCCTTCACTCCACTCCACATTTCAGCAAACTAGCACAAAATGTATGCATTTGCATGTCAAAACGTGAGACAAATGTCTGTCAAACAGCAATACATCCACGATGAATACTAAACGTCTGTCTTACCAGTCAGTTCATGTAAAATCCATGAAAAGGAGTTCACACACACAAAGTAGTAAATTCTCCTCCTCTCTCCTTGAAGGTCAGACTTTAATTTCTTCTAACAAAAAGCTCTTACCCGTTGATTATCACACACAGTTCTGTTGCAGACTGTTCTCTGCTTCCTTCCCTCTTTTCAGTTGTAGCCAAATGAAAATGTTGTAGCAGTTAGAGATTATTTTCTAGAAAATATACATTTCCTTCCAGGGTTACATGAATATCTGTGATCCATCCAGTAATTGCTGATATTTTTTTTGCTGTCATCAGCGTCCCTGGATCCATGCTGTTCGAATCACACCCATGTCCACCTCACCGCCTCCACTGATCCATTTTTTTTTTTTTTACTTTGTAATGTAATGTAATATTTAGTTTATTTATTCTGGTAATTTGTTTATTATCGATTAAATCATTAATCCATGATTTGAGTAATCCAGTTGAATTGTAATGCTGTAATGCTACGCCCTAGCTTTAGCTTTAGCTTTTTGTGAGCGTGCATTCCAAATCCAAAACAAATGCACAGCCACATTCACTAAGATGAAAAAGTAGCTAATTTGCTGTAAAAAAAAACCCAAAAAACTTGGATATTCTCTTAGATTATCAAGTAGCATGTTTGCAAGAAAAACATCTCAAATCTGCAGGGGAAGTCACAAATTTGCGAGGAAAAAATCGGGGAATAATAGTGTCAATCAGACACACACCACTGAAAGCAAGCGCACACAGATCCTGCATGCATGCGTATAATCTCTCACATACTATGATGAGGCATGCACAGATGTAGATAACCTCTCACATACATGACTATGATCATGTGTTAGACTGCTAGCAGGTTGTTTCGTGTCTGTGCAGTCTGTGCAGTAGTCTGTGGTTTTAGTGGTGTGTGTGTGTGAATGATATTATTCACTAATGACAGTTTTTCCCAGCAAATTCACGATTTAATAATCTCAGAGAACCGTGCTCCGTAATTTTCTTTTCTTTTGACCTACAGTGGGCCTAACACAGCGCCTTAGATCAAACACGTGAACTGACAAATAACATCAACAGCACAGCAGACTTTTTCCAAGTCGTCATCAGAATGATAAAAGATCCATAAAACATTAAATGAACTGTTTTTATATGAGCGACCGTGGCCATGATTGGTCTGATGAAACATTCTGAGTGGATCATCGGCTGCAGCTGATGGACCCACAGGGTATAAAGGGGTTATAATAATAACAATAACGGTCACAGGAGAATATGACAATATGTCCCATCTTATTGTCATGTGAGCAATAAAAACGTCAGCAGGGAGCAGCTCCAAACACACCTCGAACACAGCACGGGAATGCACCAACAGAGAGACAGACCGACCGACCGACAGACAGACAGATAGACAGACAGACAGACAGACAGATAGAGAGGCTGATTGCACAGATAGGATGGCCTTAATGATGGCTTATTGAAGTAGTCATGGAGCTCCTTTCTTTGCTAGCATGTGTCTGGTTGCTCTTTTCTGTCTCACACACTGATGACCAACGCTAATGATGATAATTACATTTGCATTGTAAATGTGACTCTTTAAGAAAACAACAACAGCACAGGACTATTAGGGATAATTGGATATCTGTACTAATGTGATGATGCATCCATGTGGTATTATTTAGTCTGCTGAGGTCATATTAAAAACATGATGATTTTATCCATTCCATTTTTTTGGGGTTTGAATTGGTTTTGGGCGGCTGAAAGATCATTGGTGATCACTGCAGGTCTTATTTCTTCAAATGCTGCAACAATAGAAATGTGACCACTGATCCTAGAGTGCAGAAGAAATACTAGAGAGATAGAAATCGTACAACTTTTCTGACTTTGTGAAATTCCAAAAAATACATGAGAACTATTGTTTACTCAAGACACATAAATGTGGTTCATATTTTGGATTTATGGGCTCATGTGCCATTTTGTTATGTTTAACATTAATATTCATGTTGCGATCCCCTTGGCATTATCCTCAGTTCTTGTTCATAATAATGTTCTTTAAAAAATAACAAAACACAAAAGTTCTTCCTAAACCAACTATAAACCTGACATGGAAATCATTTTATTGTGTCATAGCAGAGATTAAAAAAAACAGTACAATACATTGCCAATTAGTACAAGTAGTAGTGGTTATACTAGGTCCTGTTCAGACCTAGTATTTAAATCTGATCTGAGCTATCGAATCTCAAATAACCACAAGTCTGAATGCGTCCTGAATGCGCCCTGAGATTGGATAACTCAGAACACATGCGGAGGTGGTCTGGGCTGAATGAGATCGAGTACATGAGAGTGTCTGAACACGATGCCTCCTCAGGACGCATTGAAGGACAGCCTACTCAACTGATGCACACTAGGTAAGCAGAAGTATGCACTCATTCACACGACAACAGTGTTATATACATTCTGTGTGTGTGAATGTTGAATGGACTGCATTTCTACAGCGCTTAAGAATGTTTGCCTCACATTCACCTATTCATACATACAGTCACACACCGACAGCCAAAGTAACCATGCAAGGCCCACTTTTTGTTGGGAGCAATTTGAGGTTAGGGTCTTGCTCAAGGGCTGAACCGGCAACCCTTCAATCGCTAGGTGACCACCTTACCCCCTCTGCCATGCCGCCCCGCACCTGTGTGTGTGTGTGTGTGTGTGTGGAGTGGTGAAAGAGAGAAAGGAAAGAAACTCAGATCAGCCATCGATGACAGTTAAAAACAATAGAAAATCTCATGCTGCACTGAACTGAAACAAGTACACATAAATGAGGTAAATAACATAAATAAACATGCAAACGTGAAAGTATCGGACTGTCTGTTGAACAATTTTCTTATTGATATTGATGAAGTGTCAATGGTCGGAGAATGGTTACAGTTACATGTTCGTTTGTATATAGAGCGAGAAAGTGAGATCGCATCACTGCGATCCAATCACACGATGCATTTTTATGCCAGGTGTATACGGACGTACTTAGCGGGGGCCAATTGAAATGGGATCGCCCAGGACCGTTGTTAAAACCAGGTCTGAACTGGGCTGTTGTAGTGGCAATAGTAGTGTTAGCGCAAAACATCCAGCTAATTCATAGGTTATCACGAGCATCGATGCCATTTAAAACCAATTTCAAGAAACCAAAAGCTAAATACACAAAGTACAGCGTTGCATCGTAGATCGGCAGCATATAATACTCCACCGTTGAACTTTACCTGTTTGATATTCAGCCTACTTGAAAAACAAATAACATAAACCCTGCTGCATATTCTTTTAAATGCCAAAAGGTCACATGGAAAGCTCAGCCTGTGGATGATGGAGATTTCAGGAACAGAGAATGATATTTGTGTAAAAGAAGCTGCAGGTACAATTCGACATCCTGCTCTTTCCCTCCGGCTCTGCTTGTAGCACATCATCCCAAACTCATAGTTAAAAAAAAAAACCTCTCTCTCGCTCCGTGTGTGTGTGTGTGGCATGCATTATTTAGAGGCTGCCTTGGGAACCCTGCTTTTTTTTCGTGGGTGTTAAGCAGTGCCTGTTAAATGCAGCTCGGCTCTGCTCATCACAGCCGTTGCATAATGTTTGCAGCCCTGCGTGACTCCAGGCTGCGGCTGACTTGAGCTCTCTGCTACATCCCAAATCCTCCTCAACTTGGGCTCTGCTATTGAATGTGTCCGTAGCAGTCGTAAAGTTGATTTATGTAGCAATTTTAAGCAGCGCCGTGTAACTTTTTGACCTGGAATCATTATCTTCACATTAACATATACGTACGTATGCTGTTCAATATAGTAGCTGGGACCGCAAAACTGCTCCCATGTTTGTTCAACTAATGCATTTATGTGGCTTGTTTTTTGCAATATTATCTTCAAATTTGCCAGGTTTGAAAAACGGATTGTGAACACTGACCGCTTTATTGGAAATACATATTACTCTCACGGCGTATAAAAGTGCAATATGGCCATTTTGGAGTTTTTAGCTATTATGTGGCTCTTTAGCCCAATATATGGAGGAAGGGAAGTTGCGAATTGGTGCTGGATTAAGATCTTTGTTATCATCACAATTGTAACATCACGATTGATGCCATTAAATATTAAAAATCTGGAGATTGCTGGAAGTCTTTCGATGGTGTCCGTGTTCCTACACCAGACGTTATTCGGTGTATATGATCACAAAGACCACCACAACCTGAGTACGATGTCCAAGCAAGCACCATCGAGGACCGTTCAGTGTTTTAACGCATTACTCAAAACACAGATCATCATCATCATCATCATCATCATCATCATCATCATCATCATCATCATCATCATCATCCGTTTAATTAGTGTGGAATCTTATGCAAAAACATCAATACTCCAACTCCATCATTGTAATGTACAATATACTATTCTAATGCATGGACTCTATTATCCCACAATGCAACTCTGAGCAGAAAAGGAGGAGCTACATGTTGTTATTATTACAATAATGATAATAATGAAAATATAACAAGTTCAAATAACTTTTTTTTCTAGTTTATTATGTTGTGCTTATTTTTGACTGTTGTGTATTTGCATATGCACGTCATGAACAATACACTGGGTAATGTCGTGTAAACTTACGGAGACTCTCATTATCATTATCAATGTCTGGTTTGTCAACAGGCGTAAGCGTTTCATATTTTTGCACGATGCTGCTTTAAATATTATTCTAATTCGATTTGAACAGAGCGCTGTGTGGTATGATTATGCACTTTACATTTGGGGACACAGCGTGAGTTCCTCCAGAGTACACGGTGTGAGTAAATACTGCAGCCTCTCCGCCATGTAACATATTATGCTATGATAACATATAACAGTTAAGAAGGAATAATTATTTGTGGTACGCATTTCTCCACTTGGAACGTTCCAAAGTCGGTGTCAGTCTATTTAGAGTTGTTTTGTGTGTGTGTGTGTTTGAGTCTCATGAGTTCACTGTCTGATTCCCTGATTCCACAGAAATAATAATGCATAAATCAGCAGACAGCGTCAGGTCTCGGCGGCGTTGACGTCGATGGCTTCATGTCATCCTACCAGACTGAGTGTGGTATGAAACCAACCGGGGGAGAGCCCAAAGGCACACATGATTTGCTGTGCTGCAAAAAAAAAAATTGTTTTAGTATATCAGTGTGTGTGTGTGTGTGTGTGTGTGTGTGTGTGTGTGCGTGCATGTGTGTATTTGCTACAGACAAGCTGTGGTGTGTTGACAAAGCAGTTCCCAATGAACCAAGTCCCAAGTTACACACTAGCTGTGTGCCAGAATGTCAGCTTTATGTGCTTTGTGTGTGTGTGTGTGTGTTTATGTGTGTGTGTGTGTGTGTGTGTGAGAGAGAGAGAGAGAGAGGCTGGAGGGGAATTAAGTTTTTGCACAAAGCTTGTGCGTGTGTGGATAAATACATATGTTCTTAAAGACGCTTGCATGTGCCTCCTTACTTGTCCAGCGTCCGTGTGTGTTTGTGTGTGTGTGTGTGTGTGGATTATTTAAAACGGGGGGAGGGAGAAAAATGCAAATTGTGCATATGCAAGCCCCAAAGCCAAGTATTAGAATTAATGCCTGCAAGAGATGTGATGGAATTGAAGAAAATTTCTGATGTGGAATTAGCATAATGTATTACGTATACGTATGTATAACGACCCCCCACCACGCGCGCGCACACACACACACACACACACACACACACACACACACACACAGGTATATATGTACATTATCTGGTTCAATTAATAAGAAACATGTTGTGTAGTGTAGTTTTTGGTTTTCTGTTCACATTGAACGAACATGTCCAACGTGTTGTGAACACACACTGATTGGTGCCTTCCTGTAATGGGGCCCGTTTGTGTGCTTTGTGTATTTCCTCTGATGTGCCAGGATCATTTCATCTGTCTGTAGCCATTCCAGATCCTCCTGTTATTCACATTGTTTGGATTAATCTATTTTCTATTTATGATTCTGCTGCTCCTTGTCAGCCACACACACACACACACACACACACACACACACGCTCACTCACACACACACACACACACACACAAACGTACACATAAATGTAGTTTTGGCTCATCTTAAACCGTTAGCCATGATGCTTTTGAGCAAAACGAATGAAAGCTCATATTTGTGTTGCCTTGGAAACGAAGCGAGATGGAAATATTTTATGTGTCCTTGGAGGACACAGTATGTGTGAATGTGTGTGTCAGTGTGTATCTATGCATGTGTGGTATTTATATTTTTGTGTGGGTGTATCTGTACAGGATATTTTCCTCTGATCACGAGTCATTCATTTGTCGCACTCATAATAAATATATACATACTTTATTATTTATATCCATGTATGCGTATATATCTGTATATTTTAACCAAAAATAAATTGAATAGATAAATGATAAATGGTTAAGTACCATGTAATTGCATTCCGACGCTGCTAACACAAGAAACCCATAACAGAAAGAGAAATATAGAAATGGAGGTGCAGAGGATTGTGATACTCTCTTTGTACTTTTATATAAAGAAAACGCCCCAACCAACTGATTCAAAGTTATTGGTATTGCTTTTTTTAACCGCTGCTATTTCAAAAGTTACCCTATTAATAAAATGTTGCTGCAAAGTTTCTCGCAGTCAGCCCGAGAGGCGGGAACGAGCACCATTTTATGCAAGCAAATAATAATGAACACTTTATGATGCAGTGAGAAGACTCTCATTTTTTTTTCATTTTTGAAGTAATTACATCTTAAAAGCATATCTGCACTTTTCAATCTATTTTTTTCAAAAAGCACACACAGACTAATGAAGCAATTTAGTGGCCAAAATTGTAATAAAGTTGAAGTGGATACTGGATGAAGTGGTTACTAATTTCCCTAATATTAATAGTTGAACCTAAAAAAGTTCATTTTCACTGTTATAAATGATGATTGAATTCTAATCTAATGACAGAATTTGAGAAAAAGAAAGAGAAAAAGGGTAAAAGGGAAAGAACAAAAGTAGTCTCGGGGTCCTGATGGCAAAGGACCGGTCCCCCTTAGTTTTCAGTCTAGATCTTGGAATCAATTCTAGACCAGACACTCACACCCACACACACACTCACACCCACATCCACTAGGACTCCCTATATAGTGTGTATACAGCAGCAGCATTCTGTACCTCGATATTTAAACCGTGGAGCTCTAAAGCAGAGAATTTAGTTTCGCTTAGATGATTTGACATGATTTTATAAATATAGATATAAATACAGCACTCAGCAGTTGCACACTTCGATGGTTATAATCCCTTAATGATCCCTTAATCAATCATTGGTCCGTAGCACATATCTGTCAGGCTGTATCACATGACAATCTATGTATGTGATGTGTTGCTGCTGAAAACAATGGCCGACGTGTACACATTGCAAATGAATGCTACTTAAATATTTCTACCATCTAGATCTTTTTTTTCATTCAACTGTACACAACATAAAGTATATTTCCCAAAATGCTCTGTTTATGTTTTACGTCACATCCAGATTGCAATATTAATTTGCATTAGCGGACATACTTTCTGTGTATAATTTATTAAATCATATTCATATTCGGAGTTTATCGGATCATATCAAATCTTATCGTATCGTATCATATCATATCTTATCGTATCTTATCGCATTGCATCGCATCTTAATCACAATATTACGTGCAGCAATAAAAATATTGTGCTGTTATTTTTTTCTACTCAGGTTGGGTGTGTTTTGTTTTATAAATGTTATTTTCTTAGCATGTTAATAGGATCATGGCTGCCACAAATGGCTCTAACTTATGAAGAAAGACTTGGTTTTCACAGAAGTAGACTGGAATCAATCACTGGAACTTTTTGTGTTTGAAAATAAAATTCACCTCAAAGACCTCAGGATTACGGGTGGGTTTAAATGTATTTACCACAGAAGAGCAAAAATATAGACATTATTTGTGCCAGAAGAAATGAATTCTCTAAAGTGTTGAATCATAACATAGGTACAGAATGATATTCCTCTTCCATATGTGAAAAACTGTTGCTGGTACATATGGTGGTGAATCAGAATAGTTCACAGTTTTGTGTGTGTGTGTGTGTGTGAGACTCAGACACCTCTCTCTAACAGATGGCTGTATGTTACTAAGCCATCTTGTCTTGTGCTTTCGCACCCACACTCTCTCTCTGTTAGCTTTATGTGGCGGTAGTCCCAGTGTAATGGCTTTCACTTACTACAAAGTGCAAACATTGATCCTGAGATCCTGACAGGAGAGAAACATCTGCGGGTGTTAAACACAAGAAAAGTGCCACTGCTGTAGCAATGACAGATGGCAGCCATAACCGGATATTTTGGAATATTTCTTAATTTTCAGAAACCAGAAATCACATTTCACGACTTTTCCAGGATTGTCTTTTTTTTCTTCAAGCGAATAAATCACACACACACACATGCAACACTAACACCCTCAGAAAGCTTTAATTACCACAAAGATAAGCATTCCTCCAAACACAACTGACACTTCAGGAACATCAAATTTGCTAAATGTCATTTCGTTTCTAAAATGGGACAATTAATGATTTTCAAACTTGAAGAATTGAAAAGAAGAAAAATCGTATCCAGTGCCTCTCTCTGAGTTTTGTGTCACAATGTCACAGGACACCACCACCACCACGATGGTCTGATGTCTGTTTAGCCTATAGCTGCTGTGGTATTCATCACTTCCTGTCTTATCGTAATCTCCGTGAGTCTGGTTCTGCTGCGGTAAAAGATTTGCGTACAATGTTGTCCACTGCTCGTGTTTTTGCTGGATGCGTCAGCCGCACCTCACATTATGGATCCACGTGTCGATACATCCCGGTGGAATGAGCATGGCTCCACCCACTCTGTCACAATAATGAGCCTTACGGCGTCATCCAATAGTTCAAGAAGATCACACGGTTTCAGTGTTTCGCTTATAATAAGAATAGATATAGAATATAATAGAAGATAAATTGATCCTAGCATGGTAGCATCAGAACAATATATGACATCAGAATACAAAGTAAATACCAAATGCGGCCTGTTTGTTAGAATAAAGACTCTACATGTCTCATTTACATGTGTTCGTTGTGACACTGTCATGTTTGATGTTCTGAGGACGGATTCTGTCACTGAGAAGAGCCAGAATCTAATGTGTCAGATCTTTGGTTGGAATATGGCACGGCTGTCATGACAGACTGGGGCGGGGGACTGTCTCATAGTGACAATATCAATAATTTATACAGAAGGTAGCAATAATTAGAAATAGTTATGACATTATTGATAAGGGGAGACTGGCCTGATGTGTCTAATCTGAGGTGAAGTACCATCTTCATGAATGAATCAATCACTGTCCTCAAATCCAGACTACCAGACAGGCCGAGCACTGATGTGTGTGTGTGTGAGTGTGTGCGTATGTGTCTGTCCTATTGGTCTCAGTGGTGTTGCATTGGTAACGCCCTTCCTCCCATCATCTCAGAGGAGAGAAAGAAATCCTGCACACACACACACACACACACACATATCAGTGTATCACTGTATCACCATTTCCATTTCCCATTGCCAAGTTTCTCCTTTTTTACACTACATTTCTTTCTGGGTTGCTGGGAAATCAAACAGTTACAAGGCCAGGGCCACTGATCAAACTATTGATCTGTGGATGATACACAGTGAGTGTCTGTGTGTGTGCGTGTGTGTGTGTGTGTATGTGTGAGTGTGTGTGTGTGTGTTTCTGTCCTCTTTGACTCATGGTTGACTCAAAGACAACCACTGTCAGGTCTTTACGGTATGAAATACCGTGTACAGTGATACAGACAGCCGAGCAATTTATCTGTGGTAGTGAAAATGTGTGTGAAATCTTGGGGCATTTTCACACCGCACACTCCGACTGTACAATTTGTACGCACAGGTCGGAATACAGCAATGTCACCCTTGTGTGGACCAAAAGAAAAGCACCTGGACCAGTTTGAGGAGGTGATGCTGTGAAAAGATGATAACATCTTCAAGTCAAGTTAATTTTCTGCCGAAATAGTTTGTTTGATAAATGGACCATCTTTGTTTTATTCAGTAATCGCGACATTGAAACCTTGTCCTGTTTTGATTTTCTTCCATTGCTCCTCTGACATTTCTGACTAATGAGCAGAGCGAGCGGTCATATATTTCGGTTAATTTATGACCAGACTACAGGTCAGGAAATGGCAAAAGATTAGCATAAACTGCTAGATGTGTTTGAAATCCAAATGTGTCATTTGTCAGATATACCTAAATTGGGCGATATTTACACTGGAAATTTAATGAAATTGATACAAAATGCTGCAGAAAGACTTCATGAATTTCAAAATGAAAACCCTTACGTCGGTTGCACACAGGAGTTGATGACAAAATCGCGTTGCTAATCGATTCCCACTTGCAGCATTTTCATTCCCCAAATGCTAAACTTTAACCAACGGCCCTCATGGGGACAGTCCACCAAAATCAGAGTCCATCTCAGTGTTTTTCTCGACAATTGTCTATCTCACCAATTCATTTAAGTTAGCTAGTTAGATAACACTAGACTAGCTAGCCAACTAATGCTGGCTACTGTATTTCCTAGCTGCTAGCTTGTATAATGGATGTTGTCTCCATCTCCGCCTCTTTCTATAACATCCTCGTAATACAGACTCAACTTTATGGATGAGTCGTTCTCCATCCATAGTATCTATTGTTATCACGTGGGCCAGGAAGTGAGCATGCTTCATTAAAGCATTCGAATAGAGACAGGGCAATTGATTTTTGGCTTTTCTGTCATATACACTCAGGATGATTCCATAAAAAGTTGTGTTTTCTATGTTGACACATCATCTCCTCCCGTCTAGATCCCCTGCAATTCATATGTTTTTTCAGTGCCCTGACCTTGCAGGCTGCCCTCACCCACGCCGTGCATTAACTACAGTCTGGTACTCAACAGCATCATCCCCTCTAAACTCATCACCAAGCTCGTAGACCCGGGACGTGACATCTCCGTCTGCAGATAGATCCTAGACCTCATGACAAACAAGCCGTAGGTGGTGAGAAACTGTCAGTCACACCTCCTCCTCCCTGATCCCGAGTACTGGAGTCCCCCAGGGCTGTGTTCTCGGTCCTCTCGGTACTCCTTGTTCGTATATGATGGTGTCACAAAGCACAGCACCAACACCATTCAAATTTGCTGATGACACGTAGCGTGAACTGCCCAGCAGCATGTCTTCTTCCTCTGGACTCCGGAGACGGTCGGCATGGACTCAGCGATCGTCACAAACTTTCACAGATGCATCATCGAGCGTTCCGTCACCGGGTGCATCACATTGTGGTTTGGCACAACTGGATACACTTTTATGCAACTTTCTGTTGTAGCTCGTAAACCTCAACTCTATTTTTAAGGTTTATTTTCATAAAGACTCCAGGCTGAATCCTAATGTTTATGGGGACCCCCTTTACTGTCACAACCAGACCAAAAAAACTCAAAAATCACATTTCCTTCACATTTAAGCTCACTAGGTTTAAGGCTCTAAGAATTGTCAAATCATTCTGTTCAGCACTTTCACTTTTTACAGCGTTTTTAACTCAAGGAACACTGGATTTTTTTTTTACAGTAGCTGTTCTATTTTCTCATTTGCAAAGTAAGCTTATAGAAATGTAAATCCAACAAATATCGGGTTGTTGAGAGAGAGAGAATAGAGGAGTGAAAACATTTTTAGGGAATGTTGCTTTCATTCACAGTGGCACCTCCTCCTCCTCCTCCGCTTGCCAATTCCTCCTCTACACACACACACATAGAAGCACTCATACACATGCACACACACACACACACACAGGCATCCATAATTGATGCTAGCTGTAGGCAGACACTGGCGAGTTGGACTTTATAGCGCAGCTGTGCATGGAGGAAGTCAGAGGCGAGATGGTAGAGCAGGTACTTCTGAGAATGCATGCTGTTTTTCTCCCCTCTCTCTCTCTCTCTCTCTCTCTCTCTCTCTCTCCTCTGTCACTCTCTCATTTGCTCCATGCTGTTTGTGCTGTGACTGCAGAAGGCAGCCTGCTCCATGCATGTGTGGACTGCATGCATGTGTGGAAATGTGTGGAATGTTGATCTCTGTATATCTGTGTTTTGACAGACCTCACGTACGGGTGCAACTCCCCAGTCCCCGCGTTTCTTTTTGATGTTGTAAAAGCTGTGTGGACGAATGTACACATTAAGGGGAAGACCTGAGAGAGAGGGAGAGAGAGAGAGAGAGGGAGCAAGAGAGAGAGAGAGAGAGAGAGAGGTGGGGGGAAGACAGGGGAAGACGACTAGCTGAGCTGAAGCTCTCTTCGGCTCTTTGGAAAATAAAACCCCCAAATCTTGTGAACTGGAAAAGATTTGCTGTTTGGTCGACGTGACACACACACACACACACGCATAGAGAGGGAGAGCGAGAAAGAGAGAGAGAGAGAGTGAGAGAGTGAGAGAAATGGGAGTTGTACTTAGAATAACACTGACGTACCACAAACCTTCATTATCCTGAAGGAGGAGAAAAAAATCCTTCTCGCTCTCTCAGCTTATTCAGAAATTTAATTGTATTCCTTCTGACGCCTGTGTGTGTGGGAATGCGTGTGCGTGTGCGCGTGCGTGTGTGTGTGCGTGCGTGCGTGTGTTGTGCTCTGCCACGTAAAGCATATTTCAGCCTTCTAAATGTGGTTCTCATTACACAGCAGAGCGTTTAGCCAAGACTTACTGTCTTATTCTCTCTCTCTCTCCTTTTCTGTCTCTCTCCCTCACACACACACACACACACACACACCCACACACACACCCACACATTAGGTTTTCCTTTCGTAGATAATACATTAAACGAGTTTTGTAGAAAGCTCTGCCAAAGCTAGACAATGTTTGAAAATGTTTCAGGGCTTGCTCAACGATGAATTGTACAAACTTTACAGTGAGTCAGACTCCCCACCTCTGAGATATGGAGATTATATTCATGCATCCATTGTTATTTATCATGATATAGCACCATCTATAGACCACTTTCACCTGATCACAACGTTTGTGACATCACTACCTTGGACAGTAGATCTCTGTGTTTGGTCGATAGCTGCTTTATGGGTTGTTCCATTATTTATTCATTGTGGTCTCTGCTTCTGCTGTGGTAAATAATTTATGTACAATTATGCTGAATACTTGTCTTGCTGCGGGATGCAATATTATCAATCCAGATGCAAATTCCTCACACAGTGTACCAGTGTTGGGCATTATGCACCGCACTGATTGTACACGATACCTGCGTCTAACACAAAACACTTGAATGCTAAGGCTTAGTTACGTCATTTTTATTACACCGCATGAATGCAGATGTTTCTCGATCCGTTGTCAGGTCAAGCTTTTGTCCGCGATTCAATGCTTTCGTATGACGGAGATGCGGCACCGCAGGCTAGCGAATGCATCGAATGTTAAATGTATACAACTGAAAATCGCTGTACCGTCATGGCGGCGACGTTGCAAGTGTGTGCTGCAATCAAACAGGAATTATAGGCAGGACAAAATGTTTGCCGGCACATCCTATAATTTGATGTCTTTGCTAGATGTTTGATTTTTACGCTGAGTGGTGCAAATAGTTCATATTTGGGTTATGGTTCATTTGCGTTCCCGCTGCAGGGTCACTTTGACAGTCGGTACATTTATTAAAGCAGCAGTCAGGAAGATTGCAGAGTAGGTGGAATTGCAGAGATATTTTGAAGATTCCCTCCGCCCCCATCTGACATTGGGTCAAAACTATTTTCCCCAAATCATATTCCATCACAAGGAGAGGCTACAAAGACGTGATATTTTCCACAGGACTCTCAATTTATGGTTTTCCATCAAGATGAGATGAGGATTTCAGCAACTTCTGCCAAAAAAACAAAACTTTTTGTTTAAGTTGCGTTCTGCATCTTTCAGGCCTTAAATTCAAACTTCATGTAAACACCCAAATTAGATTTAAAATCTGCACAAATTGACATAAACTCTCTCACAGTAACCTAGATTATTAGATTGTTTATCAATATAAGCAAGCGTGTAATTGTAGAATTTGTAGAATGTAGAAATTGCAGCATGTCTACGTGTAAAGGAGCGGATATATGTTAGATGTACAACCCTAAAACACCTTAAGGCTGTATTCAAGCAGTGTTTCATTATACTGTGTGTGTGTGGGGGGGACAGACAGAGAGAAAAAGAGGCAGAGAGAGAGAGAGAGAGAGAAAGGATCAAGAGGATAACCCTGCTGTCTCAATGATGGATAAATTGGTTCTTATTAAACAAGACAGCTCTTCAAGTATATTTCCTCTGCCTGAAAAGGCAGCGCGTGTGTGTGTGCGTGTCCGTGCGTGTAGGTGAGAGGGGTTAATTTCATAAGAACTTAAGGGGATTTGATATAGAGATGGACACTGTATGATAACTACTTGAGTTAATCTGCAGTGTCCGTAGACTCTAAATATTGCAGACCTCTATTTAGATTTAATATCATTAAATGTTGAAGAAAGATAGCCGAGCTAAATCCATGCGGATGGTGGACAGCATATCACAAACGAAGCAAGCCAAGTCACACTTGAGCTGGTGCTCGTATATGAAGTGTTTTGGTTAAGGTTTTGTATCCTGATTCAGACTTGGTTTGTGATTCAGCGTCAGTTTGTCAGGTTTGGTAGGATCCCATTGGTCAGACTCACTCCGGGTTTATCAGGGAACCAGTGTGCCAGGTATTAGCACTGTATCTACATACAGTACTGTGCAAAAGTCTTTGTCCTCCATTAGATTTGTTGTTCTATCTCTTTATTAGAATCAAACCAGAAAATACTGGAAATGTGTCTGCAGTATTAAAAATCAGTAAAGAACAGCTTTTACAGGCTAAAGGGTCAAGGATTTAGTGTGACCTCCCTTTGAACCAGGCTCTCTTCAATCTAAATGTAATGGAACCCTAATTAATGTCTTTGCTAACATCTGGATTTGTCCTACTTTCATCACTATTTCCTGTCAGAATGACTGCTGGGAAAAAGAACACCAAACACCAGGTTTGATAGGGGGACCAAGACTTTTACACTGTAAAGTATATATATATATATATAGTATAGTATAGTATATATAGTATATATATATAACGTGATATATAATTGCAAAAAAACACCAGAAGTAATTGAATGTAACTGCGACTCAGTTGTGGAGTTTCAGATAAAAGCCAAACGTCTGGCAAACTCTGATTATCACAGCGGAGAACGTAAATGCAGTTGATCTGACTTGAATCTCCCTCTTAACACCTCATGCAGATATAGGTTGTCCCTCATTGGATTTATCTGCATAAATTGATAAATATATGCTGCAGCTTTTCATAATCACCCGCTGGCAAGCTCACACTCTCCACATGGCCACTTCTATTTTTTTCCCTCTGTTTCTGCTTCCTCCCAGAAGACTTAAACACACAGCCTGACATCTGGTGCCAGTAAATAATAAACATGGATGTATATCTGCTTTATATACAGTTCCATATGTAATCTGATGCAAAGAGACACAGCGAGACACGGTACAACCTAATTGTTAGGCATCATCCTCTGGGGAACATGACTATACACGTTCAGATATCTTGCTCGGGGCAGAAATGTTGGACCTGCAAACTAACTGAATGTTTTCCATATTACTTTTTTTCGGGAGTATTTTTGACAATCGTGCTTTTGTGTGCGTTTTTATGGACTGGAGCAACCACCGTGCCTGTTCTGTGTGCTCGTGCAAGTGCCAATAACGTCTCTCTTTACTTTAGTTGAGTTTCCTCCCATAGCAATGCTAACAAGTGTGTATCTGTCGTTCAATTGTCCGTACAGGGTAACCAGGATACACCGGCTCCCCCGGACCCATCCATGGCCCAGGCTTACCCGTCAGCCCCGTTCCCACCCCCTCCCCAGAACAGCATTCCAGCTGATTTCACGGCTTCACACGCCCATCCACATCCACACCAACACCCTGCAGCACCACAGGACTACAGCGGGGTGCAGGCCTCCGTCAGCGAGCACCCACTTAACATGTACCCCCCCTCCCAGAGCCACAGCGAGCAGAGTGGGTCCGACTCCGGCAGTCAGACGGTCACCGGCACAGCCACAGTAAGTCATCATCGGGCTGTACCGTAATTGACATTATACATCATTAAATATTTAAGGAACAGCCTGTCAGCCTGGTTAGTGCGGCGGTTTAGAAATCAGATTGTCTTTACAGGAGAAGCATGTGTTGGATCGAGCTTGGGGCAAAGACTTGAAATAACTAGATTAGAGGAAAAACATACTTTGTCAATATGTATATGTGTCCTAATTAAAACTCAAATAGAAATTATGTATATTAGGATTTATTTATTTATTTTCCAAAGAAACGTGCACTAATTAATCATTACGACGTCCAATTAGGGCCACTATAGGTAAAAAAAAGAAAAAAGGAGCCAAATTCTCCCAGAATAAACTCAGATGATCTCTGAGTTTATAAACTCTCTCGCACACATTATCGCGCATACACAGGTGTAACGTCTCACACTGTTTTTTAGTAGTGTGTAAGTGGGTGTTTAGGTGTTTGCTCCACGTTGATTGACCGTTGCACCATCACAGAATAGCTGCTCTCTCACCTACGTTGTGTTATTTTTCAGCTGTACAGAAATAAACAAGCTTTACTACATTAATCTCTAGAGTTTTATCTGATAATTATTTATTTCTGTAGTGCTTTCCCTAATAGAATTCAGATAGTTTTCATCCTGGATGTTGGTGTGCTCCTTCGCAGCTGTAGTCATTTGCTGTCTGGACTTATGGCTCCATTTGTTTTCATTAATATTTGTGACACCCCTGACCCTGAGTGTCATAAATGTGTTTTGCATAGTGATAATGTTCTCCCTCCCTTCATTGGTAACAAGCATTAGGATGCACTGACAACTCCACATCTCTGTCGAACTTATGCACAGCATACAGACAAGATAGTAAGATTACAGCCGTTTGTTCATCTCACTGCATCGTTCATCCCCGCCTCTGATGAAGCTCTGCGATATTATCCACACTTCCCTTACATGCATTGCGTCCTTGCCCACTAAAAACGCAAGGAAAAGAAACAAGGACGGAGGAATGGAGAAACAACAATTGAAAAGAAATGTCCTCATGCGTCATCTGAAGCGACGTCACGTACGGATGAAAGCAGCACAGCTGGAGCAGCTGTCAGGAGATGCTCTGTACTGTCATTTTCACCGCAGTCATGTGAGAGCAATTAGGGTTATTAGACTCACGTGGGTACGGGGAGGAGACGCCAAGACGGTGAAAGTAGCCGAAAAAGGCCTCGGAAGACGTGAGACCAAACTGCAAACGAGCAGGCTGGAAAACCTGGCCTGGAACTCTGGATGGATGGATGGATGGATGGATGGTTGGATGGATGGTTGGATAGATAGATAGATAGATGGATGGATGGATAGATAGATAGATAGATAGATAGATAGATAGATAGATAGATAGATAGATAGATAGATAGATAGATAGATAGATAGATAGATAGATAGATAGATAGATAGATAGATAGATGTAAATACAAATGTGCGTCATCATTTAAGAGTCACATTTCCAGCCTGGTAATATCTTTTATAGTTTTACTACATTGTCTTCATTTGCTCGAAAGAAACATTAAGAGCTGCTAAAAGATGTCATACGTACATCTGGAGCACTCATCATGTGTCTGCGGTTCCTTCCCTCA
>OMNV01017712.1:16796-61921 GCA_900303265.1 Brotula barbata
TTAGTACAATAGACAGAGAGAGAGAGAGAGAGAGAGAGAGAGAGAGAGAGAGAGAGAGAGAGAGCTGTGTAATCCTAGGTCATGTAAGGACTTTAAGGTTATGAATCAAGTCTTCCAGGTCACATACAGGAATATAGGTGTGTACATGTACATTTGTGTTGTGCTACGTGATTCTGCACAGAAAGTGTGCAAAACAATACTTTTAGCATTAACATTTCATGTGCAATAATTCATGAATATAAAAAATGAATTTCTCATGCTAATTAGTAGCATTAGATTCCTACAGTGTACAATGCTGCCCATTGTTTTGTTTCTTGTTGATAATCTAATCCAGAGGTTTTCAAGTTTCCAGAGTCTTAAGTCATTGTCTGTCTCTAGTCTTATTCTTCAAACATGCCAATTCTTTTAAATGCAGCAGATTAATGTTGTAGTTGACCTCAAATCATTATTAACCCTCACCAAAGATTGAAATTAGGATTAGGCTCTGTCATTACCAACCTTTTCTGAGGCGTTTCCATTATTTGGTACAGCTTCTGTACATCTGTGACAGTGCACAGTCGAACAACATGCAGCTCACCCAAAAAAAAAAAAAAAAGAATTTTGTTTAGTTCAGCTCAAATTTTCCATTTTTGATAGATTAAGATTTGCTAGGGGAATATGAAAGTTTCCTTTCTACATTCTCGTCATTCCAGCGTGCTTTAGTGTACTTGCTGTCCCTGGTGATTTTACAGAGCCAGCTCTGGAGGTGGAAGTGCTGACTAAGGACATGTCTCTTGAGTATTACATTCCTCCTCATCACTGAGGTGCTGAAACATTGCCCATGCCTATCACTCACACCTGTAATAGGAACCGGAGACCAGCTGCTACAAACATAAATATCTGTGGGTATAGTCCTGTAAGAGACAAACAGCGTCAGATCAATATAGGGCAGAGAGGGAGAGAGAGAGAGAGAGAGAGAGAGAGCGAGAGACGAGGGACCAGGGGTAAGAGGTCCATATGTGGCCAAGATGGTATTACTGTACCCCTCTCAACCTCCCACATGGAAATGATTATAAAGGAAGGAACCAGTCCAAAGGTTACTGATCCAATCTAATCACCTGCCACAGCCGCTGCTGCGTATTACGGCCATGACCGCACAAGTCGGTTACCGTATTCCCACTATCTCCGTGTTCATTTCGCCCCTTGCCGATAGGATATTAGGTCACAACCGCTTGATATGGAACTAATTTGTCAACTTGCTATATTTGCAGAAAAGCAGCTGGTTTAAAATAACAGTCATTTATCGCCCCGCAGAATAAATCAGCTCAGCACGAGCACATGTTCAGCACATAGACAGAGCACCAAACTGTCAGACTGTAGTGTAATAGTATGCTCTGTTCAGTTAAGGATGCCACGAATTCCAACATGTGGAATTTGACCCATTTCAGCACCACAGATGATGAACAGCAGAACGTAGAGGAGAGCAGCGTCACAGCTGATCCCATATCAGCACCACGGACAGTGCCACGCTGCAGCAAAGAGCTCCTCATAAAGAGGAACGGGAAGACACACACGGCACGACGATAGACCAGTGTTTCTGAAAAAACATTTCTACAGAGGATCTCAAAATTCTAATTTATGGACATTATGGTCAACAGTGGTTAGGAAATATGAGACTTCTCACTGTTCCGGTGTTCCTTATAATAAAGTTTAATCACAAGAGAGCAACATTAAAAGTTTGAACTGAGGAGGAATGAAGAGGGGAGTGACTAAAATGAATAAATCTTTCACTATCAGTTACACAAAAAAAACAACTTGATGACTCCCGACTTACCTCATTGATATTTTTCACAGTCGACCAGTTCTAAACTTCAAGATGATGTTGGATTTCACTCGAGTTAATTGTTAAGAGGCTATGATGCCGGGTGTTGCAAATTAATGAAGTATGCTTAATTGTTGTTGTAAATGTTTAAGTGCTGTTGGCTGCTCCAGTGGCTCACATGGTAGAGCGCACACCACACACCGCTGCAGCACAGGTTCAATTCTGACCTCTGCCCTTTGCTGCAAGTCATCCCTTCCTGAACCATAATAATAATCAATTAATCATCATGATAAAGCAAAAATGCCAAGAAATTCTTCAAAAAAATGTGCCATTGACTATGTATTACTTTTTTCAAGATAAGAGACTCTCACTACATATAAAAATACAAAATATTCAGTTTCAAAGTTAATTCCTCACAAAATCATGCATATGAGTTAGATTTTCTTAGTGATGCTGCCCTGCTAGCGTGGTGGTTCTTAATTATTTTAGGTTATCCTGAGACTGCTAAAATAACTTTGAGAACCACTGCAGCAGACAAAGATGATGTCACTATCATTGCAGGTGTTTTTCCTAATGGCTGCCTATTGTTCTAGTCTTTTGAAATGAAGACTCATTTTTCAAAGTCCTTCTTTGAATGGCACATAAGTGGAGCAGATAATATTTGGAACGGAGCAGGGAGGTGGCATAATTGAGTTAAGTGCATCCTAACCGCTGGTAACATGGACTCAGTCCTCATTCAGCAGCAGAATGATGAATACTTGTGTACATAAATACTTTTGAACAGCAAGCTTTCTGTAAAGTCACCACAGAGAAAAGAAACCAAGGAAACAAGGTTACATAAGGAAGCAGACAGCAGCAGAACAAAGAAGCGAGCATTAACTTAAAGTTGAGTTAAGTTCATCCCGTAACTATGCACAGATATAATGGGAAAACAGATGAGCACCTTCATATAAAAGCATGAACGCGAAGAAATCCAGGCAGAAAAAGTTTCTTTGTTTCTCTTTTCCCTTTTTACATCTTTAAGTTAATAAAGATTGGTCTGAGCTGTGTGTCACATAAGAGGAGCTTTCTCTTACTGAAAGTTCACTCTAGCCATTGCTGGGCCATTTCAATTTAATTTAATTCAATCCAATAAACTTTATTTAGCCCCGTAGGCCAGTTTTCATGGTGGATAAAAATACATTAAAGGAACACATATTATGAATAAAAATAGTTACCTTCTCAAAGACTCGCCAATAGAATGAAAAATCCAACCAAACGCCACAAGAAGGAGAAGTCCAACCACATGCCTGTGCAAAGTGGGCTTTTTATTAATATAGAAACTCCAAAATGGACTCACGTGGTTCAGCTAAGTCCACTGACAGGAGAAGTACAACAGGACTGAGATTACCGAGGGGAAGAGTTGATGTTTATGTAGGATTGGTGTGACAACGATGGACTACGGGTGTGGCTAATGAGCCGCAGGTGTTATTAATCACAGCTGATCACAGGAGAAATCTGAGAGGAGGGCGGGACGCTGAGATACACAACACAATGTTGAAATATGCACAAAGTACAGGAAACTAAGATTTTGATACAGATGGAACAAGGGACGAGTAGTGATTAAGTTTTATTTTGACAGGCAACAATCTTGGAATCAGAGTTGGATTAAATCAGGGGTTTCCAACCAGTGGTTTATGGAGGTATTGCAGGTGATCCGTGAGAACGACGTTAGATAAGAAATAATTTTATTTATCGCACAGGAAATTGCAAAACAGCTTTGAGCAGATCTGTGGTTATATTAAGAAATATAAAAATAAATAAATACACACAAAACAAACGGCAAAACTGCAATTAAGAACAAAAGCACAAAATCGAAAAAAATAAAATAAATATATCATGTGGTGTTTACAGAGAAATATGCAAGTTGAATAAGACTAATAAATGTAACAAAATAATAATTAGTCTGCTTTGTTCAGGCAGTTTTTAAAGGTTGATATTCTTAAACTTTAGGACAGATTATAGATAAAATGGATTTAGACGAGCACCACAGCACACGAGATCAGAGAGGAGCAACCAGAGGCCAAATGCAGAGGGCATCGTCTTTGTTTCGCACAATGGCAGTCAAACACCTTGAGTCTGCTCCTTCCAATGCATTCAGATGAGGCGCCAAGACGGCTAATGAGGGTTCGGTCACCCTTATTAACATATTCTGAATCAGAATTCTGTTTTATTCTCCACGTATGACTCCTAAAATTCGTGGAAATGTGTGGCATCTGCATTGTTTTTATAGAATCTGATTCGATGTTACGAACCTGTTCAGCTTCAGTTCCCGTGGCCAATTGGATATCACAGAGAGCAGACAAAAAACAAAGAAGACTTGGGGTGACTGTGCCTGTGGCTGTAGAATCACCTGCCGGAGGAGATCTGCTGGGGTGAATTGGAGAATGAGAGTGATTTCACACAGATCATCTCAGTGTTACAAGATATATCAAACAGCACTCTGTCCCAGTGTTTCACTCGGGCTGCAGGCAGGCTCACTTATCTTAGCCATTTGACAGACATCTGAAGTATCGTCTATCGGCTCCTATCTCTGTGTTCATTCGGTGAACTATGTGGGTAAAGAACACTCTGAGATATCGCTGATGCTCCAGAACCCCACAGCAGGGGTTTGAAAGTCGCACGATGAGATAATCTTTGCCGATTTGATCTTATTGACGTGCAGACAGTGAGATCTCCCTCAAAGA
This sequence comes from Brotula barbata, assembly GCA_900303265.1. Lineage (NCBI taxonomy): Eukaryota > Metazoa > Chordata > Actinopteri > Ophidiiformes > Ophidiidae > Brotula > Brotula barbata. The sequence goes on from OMNV01017712.1 coordinate 21,324, forward strand.
AATGCTGCCAGATGAAACCCTCGGCAGATTCCATGTGACTGCAGCTATTTCTCATCCATTAATTTGGCAAAACAATGCTCGTGCACAACATCGCAGTTTCATTGAGGCCCGATAAGACAGATCTCCAGTCACACATTCATCGGGAATATGAAGACTGAAAGCGATTCTCAATTTTTGTTCTTCATCATATTTAATGTTATTTTGCCTTCAACTCCGGAGACGCAACCAGATCAAGTCAATACTGAGCAGTCCGGAGACCTAAAAATAGTTTTTCTTATTTACCACATTAATCTTCCTCTGCGCTCCTCAGAGACATTATATTGGGATAAAATCCACTTATTCTCCCAAAGAGAGTTTCTTTAGTCACATAAAATTACCGAGGCTTTACATTAGACGGTATACATGCGCATGTTGGGCTTGTTCGGAACGCAGGCAATTTATTGTATAGCAGGATATTTTCTGAGGTTTTAAGAGTACGTATGGGGGACAGAGCAGCATTTTCTGCTTATTTCACAATTCTAAAGCCCCAGCCTGCAAATACAGGAAGAACGATTATCCATCAAACCTTCATATTACTATATTACAATACGTTTTACATATCTATATACATATACAATGTATATAATAAGTGAATCCATACCGTATTTCACTTTCCCCTCGTCCTTTCCATTTTGCGTATTTACTCGTATTTCTCAGTGAAGATCTTTGTATTCAGTCACAAAAACCCAAGGTGAGTGTCAGGGTGGGTGTGAGTCGGAGGAAAATATTACTTTTAAAATCACTGAACCCGAGGATGTTAGCTTCATCTCAGATGCCATGTTGTGAGTTTGTACTGTATTCGAATTTCAAAAACAATCAAGGACCAAGGCTACACCGTTTACAGTACAATTACTGTGGAGTGGTTTGAAAATCGAGGACCCGCACACAAGGTCATGCCACAGAACAAAGCAAAACGAAACAGGTCAGTAAGATAGCACGGAAACGGAGAGCGGCCTGCTTGCTGTTATTCGTTTTAATGCCATTATCTGGAGAGCATGAGTTTGTTGTTCTGTTAATTAACCTGTTATCATGAGAAAACAAAAGGTTGTTTCCTCCTTGTTTCCTCCTCCTTTTAATGTTCATCAGACGTCCGGGGTGCCATGCCAGCGTGCGTACACGACATACTGTTCCGTTCTGAATCCTCCCCCACAGTGATGACAGCAATCTTAAAGGCTCGAATCAGACACAATTGATAAGTTCTCAAGTATCTTGTTATCTAGAGAAAACAAACGTTGTCGTCTCAGGATAAATTAAGTCGTTATCACGAGGACACGACTTTTCTGATCTCAACATAACGATGTTCAAAAAACAATTACAAGCATGAATTCATTCATTTCAATTTTTCTTAATTCAATAAGTGCGATACAATATAGTTGAATTCATTCTTTGCTTTTATTCCGACAAGCACTCGTCATCATCACTCCCTCACTGCCGAGCGGTTCAGTGTGAGTGCGTGTGTGTGTGTGTGTGTGTGTGAGTGCCATGTTTTCTCGTGAATGCCGTGAAAGGAGTCAACCTTAAACTTTCGCCGCGTCTATTGCTTACTTGTAAACGCAAACAAAACGTTCCATGGGAACACTGCTGCTGCTGCTGCCGCTGCTGCTGGACTTTCACCTCGGCTTACTAAAGGATCCATAAAGAGGCTCAAGGAAGAGTCCTGTTGAAAATCTAAAGTGCATGCCGTAGCTCTAAACATCGTATTAAAGCAGCAACATACGAGCTGAGCTCTGTACACAGCGCTGCCATTATCTCACACGGCCACACCATCCAGACTACGTTAAGCCACGGCTTTAATGCTCCTTTAATGCAGCATTTTGCATTAAGCTATACAAGACAAAAGGTTTGTTTGTTCTCGGCTAAGCAAAAAAAAAAAAAAATGTTCCTTGTTGCTTAGCAACATCGTTTTGCGTCCTTTCAGCGAGCAGTATTTGACAAATAACTCTGATTTTCTGACAACAGCTGACTACCCAATAATGCTTGGTGTTTTCTCTTAGATGTGGCCGTTCTTTTAAGTGTCATTTCAGATGGGAACGGGAAATAAACTGCCCTTATTTTTCCTTTGTAGCTCCTGAAAATATCTAGGAAACCAATAGTTAATAATTTGGCAAAGAGTAGTTATACATCCAGGCTGCACTGTGATAAATCCTCGGTGTACGTATACAAACTCACTTTGAGGAGTAATTTACTGCAGGATATTTGACCGACCGCAGTGGGCGTCTGTTCCACGTCCTCTGTATTAGAGCGGCGGAGCTCTTTGATTTGACCCAAGGTCACGGGGAGCCCTGATTGACACATATGACTCCCGCCTCTGCCACAGAGGGTCTCTGTCGGCCACAGCTCCTTCTCTTCACACCTCAGACGGCGATTAGTCATTCACGTGTTGGCCGCCGCATGACAGCCTGACACAGGCGGGTACCCTGATGGATGGAGAGATTTTAAAATGTAAGGTACTTCACCGCAGACAAACACACTAAACAGTCATTGTGCACCGAATGTTTCCAAGAGGGATTGATGAAAGAAGGAGAGAAAAGTCAGAGCACGCGCGGCCACGCGTGTGTGCGTGCGTGCTGTGTTCTTTCAAGTATTCCAGCTACACTGGTTCAATGGAGGGAATGGAACGTTTGTTTTCTTTTTGTAAAAATGAAATGAAATGAAATAAAATAAGAAAATAAAAATGTTGGCACATTGACTCCAAGAGTCAGAAAATCATACCTTTCTAACAATGGAGCTAGTTTTTAAAATATCTACTGCTGTCATCAAAATCAACACATTTCAACAGTAGTACTAACAATATTCAAATACTAACAAAACCACTCACACTCCTGATTGTACGCAGGAATCTGTAAGAGATGATGTATTGTCAGCAAATGATAATTGTGTAGGGAAGCAAAGCGATGAGTCTTTTATGGCCCTGAAGGACTTAATCCCATAATAACCTGCTGACTGTACGCTATCCCCATTATTTTACAGCTTCCTTCCAAAGAAATGGGTAATTTCACTCTGCATTTTTATTTTAAATGAATTTATTACTAATTACAAGCTCACTGGTTTGCATGAATGTGAGGGAAAAAAGTATCATCGCTTGCCTGGCAACACAGTAACAGCTGTGGGTGGGAAATAAAAAAAGATTCTGTTGCAAATCACAAAAAATTTGTGAATCCCTGAATAGATAAAGAGACATAACAGATAAAGATACTTTCTAAAAGTCGCATATTCCATGCCAAAATAAAATGACTTCATCCTCTGGAGTCGCTCAAATGCGAGTTTTTCCTAACGTGTGTCAGCCTCTTTAATCTGTGATGTCATCAGTGCTCTATTCTACAGAAATGTGGAGTTTTGCGATGCTACTGGCTCCAAATTCAGCTGTGTTAGTTTAGTGATATTGTTTCCCGACTGATTTCAGGTATATTTAAGTTAAAAAAACACTTCGATATTTGTTTATTTCATATTTAAGATATTCTACTGTAAATAAACAGCAGTTTGTTAAAGAGTCGAGCAGGCTTAGACAGAGACTTCTCTTTTTATGGCACTTTCCAGCGTTTCACACCTCGCACGGCCCCTGGAAAAGCTTTTTTATCAGGCAGACAGACAGACTCATCTCCCTGTCAAAAAAGCCACCGCTCTTTGTTGCAACAGCACTTGTTGGTAGCAATCAAAGAAAGTTGGCAAGCTGCAGGAAAGTGTTGGTCTTGTCATACAAAGTGATAGTTAGAGCGAGGGTTAACCTCAGACCAGAAACGATCATTATCTTGTGCCTGAAAATGTTTCCCTGACAGCCAAGTTACCAAAGTAATTATCTAAGTTTTAAAGCACAGGGTGGTGTGACAGAAAAAGTTCACTGCGTCCCCATGGAGACAGATGCTCAGTTCTGGTTGGAAGTACATGGTGTGTAGTGGTCAATCACGTTGAGAAGTCTGTTGTGTGTGTGTTTTAGTAGCAGATTAAAAAGCACAGACGTCAACAGGAAGCTCAGAGACGCCTCGAAATCCACCACCACACGGCCCGAGTCTATTACAAGGAGAAATGATGTCACACGGTGTTCCGCTGATAGACCGGGTCCTGTCCTGGGTGTACCCTGGCTTTGCCCTTTGGCTGAGCAGATAAGATCCAGTCCTCCCATGATGCTGGGACGGATGAAAGTGTGTAAGAAATGGCTGGATGGATGAATAAACCCTTTATTCAGCCATGCCATGCCTTTGATGTTGTTGTTTTATCGGTTGTTTGTTTTGAAGATGTTCTTGTGAGCTTCACCGTGTTGAGCTCCTGTTTTTACTTTATGTTTATTTATTCATTACTATCTTCTATTTGTATATTTCAATGAAACTTTCCGCAGGCTAATAAATACTGATTTTTGTTGTGGTTAAACTGTGAAAAAAGTGCGAACCCTCATATATTATGACATAAGGAGCTATAACCAAAATCACAGCGCTAGCACTATAAATTATTCAATCGACAAAATCAAACCGGCATGAAACTAAATAATAATGACGCTGATTATATTTGTGGAATATTACTAAAAGCCATTTTACCTTAATATGCCTCTGTGGGTACGAGAGTTTATTTTCATCACAATCACATCTGTGTCAGGCTCTGCACCTTGAGGAAAATGTGCCCGTGTGTGTGCGTGAGAGGGGAGATGTGTGTACTACACACTCATCTCCACATTATTAAACAAGTCCATTAAAGTGTTTGTTGTCCTCCAACTGCTATCACAGACGTTCTTTGGGATAAACTTCATAATTGGAGATGAGTCGGAGTCCTTGTCCTTGCGGTGAACGTCTGCGTAGGACCTCAGTCCTGCCTGAGCTGAGCCGAAACGCGGAGAAGTACACACTCCTGGTCGTATCTGCGGTATTTGCTCCGCTGTTCCAGGTTCATTGCCGGTTGTTTCGGTGATACCGTTGCTTTGTCCAAAAGGAATAAGGACATGAATGGTACTGGGAAAAATAAAGAAATGTGTTTTTCTGATAGTATTCATGTTACTGTGATAAATGTTGGGCTCATCTTTAACTAAGCGTCTTGTTATTGACGTGTTCTCCAGGAGGGACAATCATTACCAGGATGTGGCCTTCTGCACGGGTTTGTATTGGCTGGGTTGGATTTTATAACCACAAAATTGTGAGGTAGTCAAGTCATGATCCGTCCATCCAGGCAGGCCGATCTCAGACTTTGTAGCCATTCTGAGCCACCGCGTTGGCCTTCATGTCAGTGTTACTATTAACATTTCACCTGGAATTCTAACTTTGAACCTTTCTACATGTGTTGATGAGACCCCAAAGGCATTGGCCACCTCCCATCTCCAAAGGTGAAGCGTGGCATAAAAAGTCATTACACAGAGCACATACTGAGCCATTACTCCTTTTCCCAAGGTTTCAGCATTTGCATGAAATCACATATATGAGAGAGGAAATGATGGCAAGGCAGTTTTCACATTTCACTTGCAATGAGTCATGCTTCAGTATTATTATGGCAATTACAGACATGGTTCACCTCTATTGGCTTAGCCATAAACTCTAATTCTCACACAGTTGTGATTAATTTGATTTTCGGAGGCTTTAAGGGGAGGTTGGCTCTATAACATATTTCCCTTTTTATGAAGTCAGAAAAGAAAAGTCAACTTGGAAAATGGCAAAAATTCATATTGGCTCACATAGTTAGCTGGATATTTATTTGATACATTTACATAATCAGTGTAAAATTAATAAAGCTTGTCAACCACAATAAATTCACATTCATCAAGTGTGAAAATCAACTTTTTGCTGGGATTCTCCGTGGCTGAGGATGACACCGGATGCTGGATCTGCTGCTTGTTTTGCCATGTCCAGCTGCTAAAAGCTACGTTTGTCATTAAAGTTGTTTGTGGCCTATTACAGGCCTGTCCGTAAAAATGGCATGTTATGACGTTAATGTTGATTGGGGTGATTCAGAATCTGCTGACTGGGTGTGATCCAAAGGGGATCAATGCAGACGGCATGTATGTAAATGCAGCCATTAAATCTCCCTCCAGTCATGTTTTTACATTCGGGAAACGGGCAACGGTTTCTGAAAGATATCTGTCAAAAACAATTAGAATAATTCCTGCGAGCTGGGAAGAAATGACTGCACTTTTTGTTTTTTTACACGGACATTTCGGAGGCTGTGTGTTCTATCATTTAACGTGGACCTAATGCATATTTGCATGAGTGCAGACGACATCTACTTCTACTGTTTTGCTGTATGCAAATGGGGCTGCTGCCACACTCACAGTATGCACAATATGAGCTCCATCCTTCATCTGTATGTTAGAAGGGGACAGAACGCATGAGCACATTTAATCAGAGAGCCCCGTAGTACCCCCGAAGCCCAAACATTACTTACCTATGCTGCTCGCATAGTAATATCTCCATTCTGTGTTTGACCTGAGGTCCACCATGCTTCCCAGATAATTTTTCATTTGCAGATATTCACTGTCTTAATCAGACAAAACAAGGACACTTGCGGAGGTTTGATTGCTGATTTAAATAAAGCATTTGACCCCAATTACGGTGAGCAAAGATTAGAATAAAGAATTGCTGAATTATTTGACTTTCTTAGAAAACAGTGAATACAACGGAGGTAATTGTAATATCGGTCACCGAGTCTCTGTCTGCATATATTCTGTCCTGTATTTTATATATTGTTATACTGTATATACGCTGTAAATACAGTAAATACAGGACTAAATTCTTATGCACACGGATCCTGAGACAGAGCGCCCTCCAAGCAAAAGACAGCTGAGAAAATCAGTTTATAAATAACCAAAGTGCTGCTCTGAGTACAGTATTTTAGAACAAAAAGTCAGTGAGTTGGAGCAGACAGACCAGGTTTCACCCTGAGCCTGGACGTGAGGCAAACAAACACAGTTGGCTTTGTTGTCGAGTGGGAAGCAGCGAAAGGTTACTCGACCTTGACGTGGCCGTATGAACGTCTTGTGCTCCTACATCTTCCACCCACACACTAGAGCGACTCTCATTGCCAAATAACATCACCTGACAGATGTAGCATGTGCTGTCTGATTAAAGTAGAGGCCACTCAGAACCGGGATTTGGCCAGTCCAAGTGTGGGGAGAAGAAAGGGAGGACGACGCTGTGGGTTCTGCTTTGGCCGCAGGAAGTTGCTCGTGTGGACCTGAGGAACCATTGATGTCATGGTGCTCATTTTATCCATAACCCATTGTATTTTTGGTCAGCAGGATAACACTGTGCACATCATGCAACCATAACGTCTCTCTCTCTCTCTCTCTCTCTCTCTCTCTCTCTCTATATATATATAATCCCAGCATTTCTGTTTGCTGCAATCGCTTTGATTTTTCAGTTATGGACCACGAAGAGCGTCCTTGGGTTTTCTAAAGGTTTTTGAGTTTAAGCTCTTATCATTATTGTTATTATTATCATTATTATCATCATAATTCCCTTTTTTTCCCGTCTTCATTGTTTGTTATTGTCCTCTTCTCCGGTCCCTCTGTCGTATCTGTCTGAAAGGAACTCGGGTGACGGTGGTATTTTCGGTGCTCCAATTTTGATAATCAAATTAAAAATGAACTCCAACTTAAGTTCCAAGTTCAAGTCCAAGGACAGGACAGGATGAAACAGAGTTCCATTTTTAAACCTGCGGCAGACAAAAGAGCGGCAAAAATGGATATAAAGGATACGTTAGAAAAGCTTGCATATCCACTCACTTAACCGTTCGAGTCTCCAAACCATTAAAACGGAGCTCAAAACAGTGGATCAAAACATACATCATAAAATGATATGAAGAACCTGCATGAAAAAAATGAACTTGTACATTTTGGGTGCAGATTTTTCTTTCCTATTTTCCCAAACAGAGCTTTACACCAACCACTTCTAAAACGCTTCTCATCTGAATGAATGAGGATTTAATGAATCCCCGATCAGTTTTCAAAATAAAGGCCTGTTTTGTGCTGGTTAACATGTTTTCCCGGGCAGACGCTCTCTTTGTCTGTTTCGTTCCAGTCACTTTAACCGTCACTAGTTTCTCTCAGCACGAGCGCACCCTGAAGAGCAAACAAGCTTTTCATCTCCACACATCACAGCTCCATACTTGATCACTCGCTGTCTTTGTAGATAGACGCTAGATAAAGACATTTATCTTGATCAGGCGCAGAAATGGTTTACACAGCCACCCACGCACACACACACACACGCACACACGCTCGATATGAAAATCACCATGCAAACTTGCAGGGGTAAAGATTTGTGACGTGAACTGTCACACAGATCTGTTTTCTGTGATCTGCAAATGTGCAACACATTTCCTGAAGTGTAAGCTGGTAAATATGTTCATTTATCAAATGCTAGTATGTAGCATCAGCTGTCATTTTTTTCTTCTTTTTTTTTTTATTTTTTATACTAACTGTGCTTTACAGACTTCCCACAGAATTCCTGTTGGCAGTTTTCCCTCATCGCCATGCTCACTGAACAAAACAATCTTCAGATAAACAACAACAAGCCATCATCAAAGGAGACAGATCCTTACACACATGTACTAATGGCAGGGGGAAAAGTAATGAAAATTCAGCAGCTACATGCTCCGCAACGCATATTAATTCCCTTTAGCCACACTGGTATTTTTCAAGAAAATTAATTTTGCTGACTGATTTGCTTTTGTAAGAGCCTAATAGTATGCCACAACCAAGCGTACCCGTCTGGAACTGATAGGGAGGTGAAAATATCGATTAAGAGGTTGTTGCAGCGTGGCTACAGATCTAATATAGAGATTTAATGCTTTTTGTATTTGTTTTGTGTCTGTACAAAGCTCCCAATGAGTACAAACAAACAGAATAAACAGGCGGCGTACTTTTAAACCTGGAAGATGAGGTGGCAAGGAATCGAGGCAAAACAATAAGTCGGAGAAGGCAGGGTTAAGAGGAACACAGCGTGACAATGTCAAAGTGGCTTTTTTTGTGGAAATAATGGCTCTCTTATGAGTGTTGACCAGAAAAAAAAGCGCAGCGAAACACTGTTGGCATTTTCAGAGCTAAGTACATGACATTTCTCAGCCGCGCTCTTTATAGCCTGCCTAGAATGCGAGACCCATATGTTTTCAGGAGCGCTGGCACTGCACTGTGTTTTACTTTTTAAAATAACGGCACTTTCTGGTTTGTCACTCACACGCACCCACGCTGTTTTCTCCAGTCGGGTTCTGTCTGACAAGGAAGCATATATTGTCCATCGGTGGATTAAAGACAGTCTCTACTCTCTTTAACACAAAACATTTCAGTCAATAGCATGAGGTGTGTCCTTGTCCGATTTAGTTTGCTTTTTTATTTTTATGCCCAGGGGAGAGGGTAAGAAAAGAGAGAATAGAGAGAGAAAGAGAGACGTCTATCTTATTCATGCTGTTTCTATGCCCGACTGATTCTCCTGTATGTTTATGTATTGTCTATTGTCTGTGCGATACAGGCACACTTTGCACACTATCATCAATGTGAAGGTACAGGTACACACACACACACACACACACACACACACACACAAACACACACACCAAGGGGGCAGGACAGTCTTAACTTAAAGACTACGACTCACTTAACCAAGACTGAGCAGGGTGCTGATCTTTAACTTCAGCTGAACATAACAGCTCTTCCAGCTATCTTGTCTCATTCACTTTCTCTGCCTGTCTGTCTGTGTGTCTGTCTGTCCCGATTAGCAGATGAGATACAGCTGTCAAAATCATCCACCAGGCCCCACATCAGAAGCATAAACCTGCCTTATTTCACTACATTTGTCATGATTCTTATTGTTTTTTATCATATATATTATCATTGTTGTTGTTGTTGTTGTTGTTGTTGTTGACCACACTTTCATCGGAAATGTAGTAAACTTGGTTTCTTGTGAATCCATTATTGGTAAGAATGAAGAAGATGACCTTCGAAGAATGGAAACTTGGCATAGAATCCCTGTCCTGATCCCTGATCCGTGAGGTCTGTGAAGAGCGAAAAGAACACGGAGAGGAGGGATCGGGAGGAGGAGGAGGAGGAGGACAGGAGACAAAGAGGATGAGGCTTTTATATACTATATAGGGAGTGATGAGCCGACAAGTGGAGATTCAGGCGTGGCCTTTCTTCCGAAGTCATGTGAAGTCCATGAAATACATCCATGTTTGTAAAACAGGAAGGCTGTACGTGGACGTGTGCGTACGTAGCTGTTGCGAAACGCCAAATGAATTCACGGCAGCGACGACGGCAAATACAGCAAAGTCTGTTTCCTCACTTACACTGACACAGTCTGTCCTTTGAGACTTACTGAAGAGACTTATTCCCCAAAAACGAGTGTGTGAGCAATAGTAGCTGCCACGCATAACAGAAGTACAAGGGTGGTACCTGCAGCACCTATTGGGAAACACTCTCTCTGCCATCAGAATGTCTGCACGACTCGTGCATACCTGCAATTCTCTGTATCACACTCCAGCAGCCTAACGTGTTTTTACCCTTCACGGATGTCAAACTCTAAACAAAAGAGCGTTTTAAGAGCTGCCCCTCCAGTCTAATGTCCGTGGTGTGTTTACAGCCTCCGTTAGCCCACAATCACAAATGGTTTCCCGGTGCACATTACTGAAAAGCTCCTGCAGTGGTACAACAGCAGAAAGTTTGATATTGCAGCATTTATCCTGGGTGCAATTGATTCTGTGGACTGTTAACCCCTTGAACGCTGGTCAATTAATTGCTTATTGAGTACACTTTAAGGCAATATTCATTATTCTAAGCAGTTAAGGATTTTGGATACATTTAATGAGACTTTTCACATTAGTAACCCGTTAATAATTGAGTATACTGAAGGAAATAAGGAAAATATGAAATGTGTAATATATAATTAAAAAGATTACAATAATATTTACATATTAACCGTCGTGACTTTTTTTATTCTTTCTTTTATATATGTTGGGATTTACAGCATATTTGGTCATTTCTGTAGAATTTGAAGTAAAACTTTGTGAAGATGGGCCCAAAGTTGCTTACCGCAGAGTTGAAGAGGCTAAAAAGCTGCTGAAGAGGCTCTGAAAGGTGACTGTATTAATAAATGATATTATTCATGATAGACAATGAGGGCATTCACATTAAAAGAGACAAAAGGTCCACATGAAACGGAAGACGCTCACATGTGCTTATCTGATGTTGTTAGAATAAGAAAACACCAAGCATTGCAAATTCATGTGCACGGCCAAGAACAAGAAAAAAACAGCTTTAGTGCAGCTAGCAGTAGGATATCTTCAATTGAGCTTCAATATTTTTTCAGAGTTCAGCAGTTACGGAGTATCTAGAGGGAAGATTTAAACTCCTTCCTTTGATTTAGTGTTTGTGGGTTGTTTTTTTTTTTTTAAGTTTTCCACCCAGTGCATGCACAACTCACAAGCACGCACACAACTGACATTATCAGGTCCACACAGAGAAACGTGTTTACTCCCCCAAAAAATAAAAAAAATAAAGAATATCAGCACTCGCTCCCCCAGCTCAAATATTTAGACTGAGAGTCTCAAAGTCTTCCCTTTGAATTGGAGTAATTGGTTGCTATCTGAATGTGGATTTCACAGTCTGCGGTGGAGCGGGAGGAAGAACTGGATCGCCTTACAAATGCGAGGTTGGACTGCGTGTGCATACATGTGCGCTGATTTATTAATATTCTATCAGCGCAGCCATATAAGAGTGTCATCTGCCTCTTTTCATGTCCACCCTTTGTCTCTTCCTCGCTCTTTCTCTCCTTGCCTTTATGCTAAGGTCCTGTGTGTGCCCTGCAGGCTGATATTAATGAGGATCTATGTCGTGAGTCTTATTAAAGCTTAATGACAGGCAGGTGCCCGCCTGGATGTCAATAAGCCACACTCCACCAATCATCAACACATAGAATCTCTAATCCACACTATGTGGGGAAAAAGAGCCCCCACCGGGATCAATCCCTCTGTGATCCTCCATCTAAGCTTTCTATTCACTCTATTTACATCACATCAAATGTTTTGGGTTTGTACACACATGCAGTACACGCTGTTGTAAATCATCCTCTTTGGCTTTGTACTTGTTCGGTTGATGCATCAATATTTAGAGGATGCCTCATCACAGACGGAGACGTTTGTATGTATTAAAGTTGATGCATCATCATCCATGGTACGTTTACGGCCTGTACAGTATTTTTTACCTGCAGTGGCTTATGGTCGTGAAAGTCTTTCCCCACTAGAGAATAAGAGGTGTAATCTTTATGCTGCTGAAAATACATGCAGGCTCTATGTACATCCGTCTGGTTCTTCCTTCTAAGTCATAGAGGAGTTACTTCTGAAATGGAACCTGGCTCATTTTCCCTCAGATTGTTGGTTTCAGTGTGCTCCTGGAGTGTCACTGACATCTCATCATGTAACCTACACCAACCTCGAAAGTGTACTACCACGCCTCCTCTTCCATTCTCCCCTCGCCTCCTTGTCAGATCAATGATGTATGTCGAGCGTCTGGGTGTAAACTATGACCTATTAGTGGCCATGAACGCTCACAAAGCACCCTGTCGTCCCCCACCTATACTGCAGTTAGACTGTCCACATATTACAGTATTACAGTATGTGCTGTGAACCTCTGTATTAAAGAAAAGGAGAACAAAACTTCTGTAAAGATGATTTAATTTAATTTAATTTAATTTAATTTAATTTAATAGGTGTGTTTTATTTATAGTTTTTTTTCTTACCTATTAGTGGCTAATACTTCCTTTCATCTCAGCCCTGGTCCCCAACCCACCACATCAGCGGTTCCTGAGACAGGACGGAGCTCCATGGTCCAAAATAGGTTTATAGAGATAGAGAACCCCTGATCTAAACAGTTTGACTAAGCCTTAACAGCAACAACAGCTCCTCATATGCCCTTTAAAAACAGCAGACAGGCTCTTTAAATTGAATTACTCTTTTATTAATGGATAAAGGGATCTAATTTATACTTCAGAAGAGTAATGTACTTCAAAGTGAAACTACTCTTTCAGAAAAGCTATGGCCACTTCCTGTCTATGAGTGCATATAGAGAGAGCTGCCCAAAATAAACCTGCTTACATGCTAGAAAATATAATGCGGCTAACAAGAGAAAATAGTGTAGTTTTTCAGATGGAAGAAAAGAAACGTCCTCACGTCTTCCTCGGAGCTCAGGAGTCATGAATCTGTGCCTCCATTCTGTGTGAATAATGTCGCTATTTTTGTCCAAAGCACAAAGCAGCGGATCATAAATCAGTCCCAAAACTAAGAAGTTGATCTTTTAATCAGTGTATTTTTAATGGAGCGACGTCTGCATTTAATGCTACGTTGGACGTTTTTTTTTAGTCGCTCTCTTCCTGTCCAGCAGAGAGGAGGCGGCGTCACTCTGGTGGCTCTGGCTCCCGTAGATGTTTGGGTCCTTTTTGGCATTCAGCAATTTGCTAAATATGCAAAAAAGAAAGCAGCATTCATGGGAAAACTGCCATCAACCTCACCTTCAAGCCTAAAACAACAGAGTCAACACATTTTCATTATTCCGAACCTGTCCTTTGGAAACTGAGCAGACTCAGCTTATGACACTTTTGTATTGTACTAATAGACGCTTAGAGTTTACTGAATTTGACATAATTCTAATATTATCAATTAACCATTAGACAACGTATTTCATTATCTGAGCTAAGAAGAGAATTTTGTTGTTTCAGTTGTGATTGGTCACCTTAAATACGCCTCACATACCGTGTGATATTTTCTACCCATTTTCTACATTATTTGTTCATCAAAATATTAATAAACCTGAAAAATCAACTTCTTGATATCCAGCCCTAACGGACACAGCTGGATCTTGAAGAGTGATGTCAAAAAACTTACTTTATGAATAAATCATGTCTGAAATGCCAGATGGTCCCAAAGTAACGGCACTTATTTACCTCAGTTTTTCGTCACGAAAGTTGGCTGAAAAGAAGGAGACCAAACAGAATAAAAGCGGTCACGCTGGGGTAGTTTGTCTTCTGCAGGTGTGCGGGTATATTTCCAGTGGTTTCAGGAGGATTAGACTGTGGGTTTACGCTGCCAATCCAGACCAGACCAGCATATTTAGCAGATTAACACAGTGAGAGAAGAAGCTTTGGCGACTTTCATCAGAGGGTCTGTTTCTACCCAAAATAGTAATGCGTGCTGTCGCGCGTGTGTGTGCGTGAGTCTGCTTTGAACTTAAAGTAAACTGAAGCCCTAATTGCTCACAATGTGCAGACTGGTGCCTTCCATCGGCGTGTGAATGGATAAATGTGAGGCATAAATTGCAAATCGCTTTGAGCGGTCTGTTGTAAAATAGAAAAACGTGATCGAAATGGCATCCATTTTGAATTTCTTTGGCATTGTTCCAGCTCTGGGCTTGCGGTTCGGATTGAAAACCCACGGCTGGAGCGGGGCGTCCTGCCGTCTGTTCTGATGGTCCGACCTCAATCACTTCCTCCATTAACAGCATCATAACAAATAAAAGAGGCTACCTCGCAGGGCAAAGATCCTGCTGTTAGTTCATATTGTCGTAAACGGAAGGAAAATGAGAAGGCAGTTTGTTTGTTTTTTTCCAAATAAAACAAATAGCTTGCTATTTTCAGCCTGGTTGCAAAAGCCTAATGAGTCTATTGACTAAACAGCCTGATGAATGCGAGGTGAGCCTGAGTGGGCCTTGATTTTCTTTCGTTTATCCAGTATAACCAATTGCATAAAGTGAGTTGTTTGCTCTGCCAAGAACGTACAATTGTGTGACAAATAAGTATCTCAGCATGCAGCATTAAGGCAGGTGATGACATGTTATGGAGATGATCTTGATTGGCTGTGGTGTAGCAACAGTCGAGGCACAAAAATCATCTCCATCCACGTCACGTGTGAGGTGAAGAAGGTCACACCTATATTCAAAAGTTGGCTAAAAAACGATATTTCTTCTAGTAACATTTATTACCTCTTACACTTCTTGAAAATAAAGCATTTCTGAACATCATACTCAATTAGTTCATTGGTTTCGACGAATAAAGTCAAATCTTTACTTTAGCCTATTTTTTCCATGATTTTAATATTAATGTTCTTAACGCGTATTTATGCTCATTTTCTTCGTTTTCACGTGAAGCACACAGTGCCCATAATGTCTTGTTGTAACTCACATTGAGTTGCATTTCATGTATGAAAGGTGCTGCACAAATAAAGTTACTCTTCTTATTGTTGCTGTTGTTGTTACTACAATTATTAATACAGTGCAAATCACATTACATTATAGTTGAAGATTTATGTTATAAATCCATGTATTTCATTTTTTTAATGGATACTGCACAGCGAGACTTCTCACTGTGGTACCCCAATCGCTGCAAGGTCTCATCTCATTAATCTTTGCAACCTAACATCTGGGGCCAGACCTGTCTGACCCTTAACCAAGGGAGAGAGCGAGAAAGGAGCAGGCTTTATATGACCTGAGCCCGGTCGTGACCCGTGTGTGAGGCGACAGTCGTGCATTGTTCCAGCATCTCTCTGTACGTGTGTGTGAGCCACAGCAGCATGTTTCAGGGTTGAATAAATCCACCCCCCACTGACGTGGGAGACGTGTTTTTTTTACTCAGCTGATGCATCTGGTAACATGACGACCGCAGGGGACATTTTGACATGGCTTTGACAGTGATACATCTGTGACCTTTCGGTTTCTGAGCACGAAATGAATGAACGCTGTGTCTTACACAGACATGATGAGAAGAAATAGAGCGGGTCAAAGCTCCATAGTCTCATTTACAAAACTTTATAAGGTTACCCGAGACTGAGGGAAAACACTTTGTTCTGTTCTCATTCTTAAAAACCTCATGCATTCTTTAGTAAAAAATCACAGCCCTTTTATTTTGTAAAACATCGCGTTAGAATCCACAGACCGCGTTGGAAAAAGAAAAAAAACCTACAACAAAAGCCTGGAGGAACACAAAGATACCCAAATGCTGCAAAACACTGCACAATATTAAACGGAGAGAAAAACCAGAATGTCTGGTTACACCACTGCTGGCATCGTATAATTGGTTAAATTCATTATAACCACGAGCGTCTGTCTCCGAGACAGGCCTGATGTTTTGACTGTTGTCCATACAGCTCATGCAGCTCATTATTTTCAATTAAACCAGCCTTAAAGTCTGTTATTGTTCATTGTTGCATTGTTGCCATAAAATATTAATTCATTAATTATGATGGAGTGGCATTCTACCTCAAGCGTGCAAAAGCCTAAATCCCCCACAAAAATGAACAATCTACCAAACTATACTTTCTGAGAAGACATTATTTGGTCTGCATGAAACCTTATTGATATATATCAATATCTCTATCAGCTACGTTTCAATACGTCGCCCTACGTGACTGCATACTTCCTATCCATTCGCTTGTCACGCACAAAATAAAGTTCACACATTCCGAACCCCTCCCCTCCCCTCCCCTCTCCTCCCGCAAATAGATGCCTAGTATGTTCTGTTATAGTCTACGTGGTTCACACAGCATTGAATTCTATAACTCAATGTGTCAGTGTGCTACAATAGCTTCTGGCTGGATCCAATTCCCTCAGCAACAACCGTAGAAGGCAGAGTAGCCAAGCTGAATTGTGTATGAATGTTTCCTCCTCTGTGCTCGGTTTATATCAGCCCCCACCCGTGAATGCTCCACTGCCAGGAGACGGAGGACCACATGAATCTATGGACGTGTACAGATATGCATGAAATGTTGTCGTGGGTAAGCTCGAAAGAGTTTCCTTCACTGAGAAGTGAATAGAGAAATAATAATAACAGATCTGTTGTCGCTATTAAATTCTTTCCAGTCAGATAAAACAAGATAAGAGCAGCAAAAGCGACATTGATCTACATACCAACAGAATAAAATAAAATAAGATCAACTTGAACTGAAATTATCGCTAAAAATAAACATATAGGGGTTTGTACATATAGACGAGGTAGCGCAGAGTGATTTTCGCATATACACGAAGACGTAACGACGAAGTGGGCAAACCTGTTGAATTGCATAGTTATTGATATGTTGTTGTTATTGAACAGATGAGGGATTGATATGTTTCATTTGTCCTCAGTTGAATAGTGTTGTTCAGGTCTGCTCATTTCTGCACTGGGGCAGAATTTACCCTTTGACTACACAGGCTTAAAAGAGGACTCAGCCTCATAAACAATACAGTGGAATAATGTGAATGGCACCGCTCCTTTTTTTTCTATAATGGAGCCTATTAAACTTGGACCTCTATTAAATTATTCATAGGTCCGGTGAGGAGCCATAGGCTACTTCATCAGTCAGCCATCCCATACTAGATTAGCCTCTTGAATTTAAATACATCAGACTGTAGTAAGGCCTTACATCACCCAGAGATTTTATATTGGCTACGTTTGATTACAGCGGTGACAAACAGCCACTGTGTGCATGCGTCGCAGGAGGATGGAGGTTTTTACACGGCAGCGGTTTCACTGGTAAACCAATTACAGAGATCACTCAATCTAATGTCAGCGACACACTGATACATGCTGTTCACTGGCTCACAGATACCAAAAGGATGTAAAATGCCTGTGATAGCAGGATCTTGAAATTGGTCCCAGAGGATGAGCTTCCTTCGAGCCAAGTCAACTTGGAGCAACTGTCATATTTATTCAAACAGAATGCATTTTTATTACGATCCCTCGGGGGGGAAAGCTGTCATTTGATTAGCAAGCCGACTGGACCCGATCGTCTGTGTTTGCTGTTCTTTTAATGTCGTGATCGCAGGCCCAAAGCCTTTTTGACAGGTTCTCAGTGTGTCATTGTGGCGGGTTTGTATTGTTCAACACTCATTGTTCCTCTAGTACCTTGATTAACTACACAACAAGCTCAGCATGGCAATCTAATCCATTCCTTACAAAATATCAAGTTGGCATTTTGAGGCCTTGCTGTGCAGGATATCTGCAAAAAATATCTCATTACACCAACAAAAATGTCAGACGACGTAATTCTTTTGGCTGCCAGTTTGTACCACATGCATGTATTGTTAGAACTGAAGGCTTGTAAGCAGCAAGTATGTGGAAGGAAATCCATTTCATTGTAGATGTGATCACTATTCAGGATCTTCATTCTATTCAGAAAAAAATCAATCGCATGAGAATTCCACGAAGTCTTATTTGTGAAAAAATGACAAACATATACGTCGCTATGAATATGTGACAAAGCTTAACTTCTATTGTATAAGGTGACCATAGTGGGTGAATGGCGGTAATATTATAGATTGCAGTGTTCATCAAGCACTGCAAAATTATCACCTCACATCACTACTAATCAGTATTTAATGATATACACAGAGGATATAATGCAAAGTCAATGAAAAGAATTTATTATCTAACACATATACTTTGGCACTCCATAAAGTTGGCTCACATAATTATTGACTGGCAGTAAAATACGTAAAAAATGTATTATGATATAAATATGGTTGATATTTGTCATACTTTGTGTAAATATTGTATCGAAACATTGCGTCCTTATCTAAATGTCTTGGCCGGTTGTCTTCATCCAGCAATTTGCAAATCAGATGAAAGTTGACAATGATCCTCGGTTTGCACAGAAATGTAGAAATTGAAGAAGATATATGAGATAATCATCGTTCTGCTCTGCCACACGACGATGCTCATCACAGACACTCGACTGACCGGAATGCTGCTCGTTCTGCTTTTGCCACATTGGAAAGATGCAGTCGCTGCACACAGCCGCTGAAGTGTTAACATGGTGTTTTTTTTGGTGAGGAGAGGAGAGGATTGGGGTCCTGAGGGCATTCGGTGATGTAGAGAGGAGAGTTAAGTTTCAGTTGTGTAACTACAGGAAGCGTATGATGGTAAAATGTCATCATCTCCGACGCTGCTGCTGATTTTCAACGCGCGGACCGACGTGCTGTGTCCAATACTGAATCGGAACAAGCCAGGTTAATGTGCCCACGAGCGCAGAGGTTTGTGTGTTTGTGTTTTGCAGGAAGAGCATTAGCCTGCTGGTAATTGGGCCACATTTAATCAAAGTAACCACAATGGATCTGGCATGTGCGTTCCTGCTTTGGCTATAGTTGTTGCTCAAATGAGAGAGTGCAGATGGAACAAATATACCTGCCGCCTTCAGACGGTCGTTAATGCTGAAATCAAAGGCCTTTATATACCGCCCAAGCTGTTGATAAGAGAGGATAGCTATTAGATTCGATGTGTCTACCTTTTGAAAGAATATATAATCAAAGACAAACATTTGATACAGAAATGCAGCTTGTAAGGTTTAGTAAAGGTTTATGGGTCCAACAACGGCGGTGGAGACAGCATCCCGTTTATGATTCAGCACACAGATGCCATATTGGCAGAAAATGCAGGTTATCTTGACACTGAAATTCCAGTGTGATGCCATTTTGCCAGCAGCGTGCTACTCCTCCTACTGTGACTATCCTTCCACTTCAGAACTGACGAGTCACAAAAAATACCGGGTACCCAACCATGCAGAGCAAGAAACCTATCAGCAAAATGCCACTTCATCCGAGCGAGGCTGTGCCCTGCAACACACCGCATAAAAATGGAGCTCTTTGACATGAGGTGTTTACAGGGTTAACAACATTAAACTATGAGTGATCACCATTTCAGTGGCTGGTTCTATAGGCGAGAATGTGGTATTGACTGGTATCGAAAGCGAATAAGCCTCACTGGAGAAGCACGGCATGCATAAATCCTGAAAAATACCACCCAGAGTGTAATCAAGTTCACACAGTATACTGTACAAATGTGCAGGTAGTCCAAGGTAGTCCCAGTAGAAAACACGCAGGCACGCTGCCAGATCGGCCCATCTGGGCATAAATAACTGCCCAATCTGAACATGTGAGCCTGCGTGTGCTTGCTACCTGCAGTATGGAATCCTGTAATTTTTACACCACCTGCTTGTTTAAACCTTGATGCTACACCACGAGCGCCGCGCTCCAAAACTCACTGTGCTGCCAAACATCGATTTAGGCAACATGTGGTCTGGAGCATCCACTAAAAACACAATAGACTGTGCATCTTCAGTCAAAACCCTGTCGTTCACTCTCTCTGCCTCTGATGTTAGGACCAACAAACTGTGCAGCCGATGAACGCTCGCGTCCTCGTACCGGTGAAGATTGATGGTTTCTCCGGCTCCTTGCTTCGTTGGAAATCTTTGCACATTTTCTTCATCTGACAACGGTGCGGCGCTTCTCATTGGCAGAGGCAACGAGAAGCACCACGCATCAACTGAGGAGGCTCATCGTTTGTTATGTGCCCATTAATAGCACAATACACGGGTGTCCCGACACAGCACTTAGTGTTTTAGAATTTAATTTGAAGAACACAATTGTCTAAATTGCTTGACCATAATTAATCATTCTGACTGTTCATCTGCACGGACTCATCAAAGGCCGGTGTGGTGTCGTACGCAGCGTGCAGGAAAGGAGCTCTGCAACAAAAGACTTTCCTGATGGGAAATGTACGGACGTGGGAAATTGAGCCATAATCCAATATTGTTGTTAGTAGTTCAGCAGAATAAGAGAAAAGAGGGCAGCAGGACTGTGTATGAAGGCTCGAGAACAGGAGCTGATTAGTAACATTTTCTATAGCCAGAGAGAAGCACGCGAGGTTTGTGTTGTTTAAGGGCCAGATATTAGGGTGGTTTGTCTCTCACAGGACGGTCCCATCAGTTTAAACAAGCTCAGTAAACACTGAGAAAGCCATTAGCAGTGGCAACACCAAACACCTAATTATTCATGAAGACGATTAACCCCCAAAAGCAAAGTGTTTCTGTGCGTGTGTGTGTGTGTGTCTCACTGCCAATAGGACAGCGAGAGACCGAAAGTAAAAACGTAGTTCAAAGGCTGCACAATCACAGCTGTACAAAGCGAGCCAATGAGGGCACGCTGTCGTCTAATGCAAAACCATTTCTCTTTTATCTGGGTCTCAATTATTCAACAAGAAAGCAGCCTCCCCCTCTGAGAAGAGAGTAGATATTGGACTCTACATTACCTTTCGACAGGGGAATACTGCAAGTGCGGTACATTCCACCTGAGAGGCTGTTCTGGGACCCGGCACCGGCTGTGCCCCTAATGACATCATCCATTTCTTGGGGGCCTCCTGGAACACGATTATAGTGATTTACAATTTATTCACATCTGTTGTTGTGTTAAATTCCTTTGTCCTCTGTTCAACTGTTTAGTCCTATGCGATCTGCCTCTCTGCGCGGCTACAACTGTAAATAGCCACCGGCGGCCTGGAAAAATGTCTTACCGACGAACGTGTACGTGTGATTATACGAAGCAGTACAGGACAACGATTATTACGTGACTTAAGTACGTTTCTCATCTGTCGCTGGACGCAGCAGCTTTATCAAATATAGAATCTATCAAGTCGGGCAGATGTCACGCTTTCACGGTGCCGAACTTTAACCTGGAGGCTCCCTAACCTGTACTCGTACCCGAATGGGAGGCGGCTGGCCAACGTCTGTCACAACACACATCATATTACAGGGAATGAGGTCTGACTGTGGCACGGTTGGATAATTATTCATATCATATTGTGGCCAACTGTTGTTAAATTCACCTCGGTTAACCTTCCCCCTGCAGGAAACACACCTCCTGAACGTACTTAATAAAAGGAATATTCCTCGACTCATCAGTCTCTCACACACACACATACACACACACACACACACACACACGCTGCTTTCATTTATGCATGCACAACAACAACACACAAAATAATCTAGTCTATCTCCACTGCACGGTCTATCTGACGGATGCATCGCGTGTGTGAATGGCGAGTACAAGGAGAGCCCGTCTCTGACTGGTGCAGAACTAATTTATATTTCCAGATTGCCAGGAAGCCGGGATCTGAAGGTAACCAGGCATGGTAAGGAAACAAGCCTAAGGGGTTTTTATCAATGAATATAGAATTCATTTTACGATGAAGCGCTTTCTGCGTGCTTACAGCCCCACCCTTATCACCCAGCCTGGAACTGATCGGTTAAAAGGCGTGATGACTGTGCACTTGGGAGAAGAGCAATGACTGCACAACACAGTCGCTCACAGCAGGCACTGATGGGGACGAGAGAAGAAACCATAGTGGGGACAGAGCGCTCATTTCATTTCCTCCTAAAACACACTTCGGGAACACCAAACACGACTAGTAGTAACACACACACACCTGAGACGAATGCCGCTAAATGGAGAATGATATTATCAGATGTATGTACGTCAAATTGAAAAACTTGGCCATGGCGCTTATTGTATCAGCATTCATGAGGAAGATTGTCTGAAGGGAAATGATTCCCTCAGGATATGAAAAGTAATTTTTAAGTCCAAGCCATTTTGTCTGAGCACAAACAGCGCTGAGTGAACTGCTGGGACCCTTTCTTGTTTATGCAGAGTTATTTCTTTCACTGTTAACTCTGTTCAGACCAGAATTATTGGAAAAGCAAGAACCGATATTTCTTGTTGTCAACATTTGCCGGGATGTAATTTGATCGATATTGAATGCGAAAGCAAAGTTTGTGATTATCACAAACACGAGTTTTTAAAAATATTTTTCAGGCTAAGGCTAGTGCATACGTGAGGCCCAGAATGAGTTTGTGTGAACCTTGTGAATACACACTTCAAAGAGCAGCATTGCTGAGGCTCAACAGTGAAGTGAGTGACTCAGAGCCCAAAGAGACCATGCCTGACAGAGCTCGTGCTTCCATTCCTCCCATCTCTAAACTCGCCCCGCTCCCTCTCTCTCTCTCACCCTTCTGTCTTCCTTCCTCAAAGTCATAGCGTCGTTCCCAAACGGTGCGTTGTATATTAACTTTGAAACGTGCCATATGGCTGCTGAGGGGGAACACGGAGCAAGACGCCTGAAATGAAAGTTATACAGAATAACCTCTGCTGCTATCACACACTGATGTCCAGCAGTCATGCCTGGCAGGGTAACTAAAGAAAGGATTACTCAGTACTGTAATGAACGCTTCTGTAAAATGTTTTAAAATGTATTTAGTAGCATTACTGGCAGTGGTTTGCATCTTTGTATCAGTTTCTGTTCGGATTTGTGACTCGATTTGTAACTGCGGTAGACCACGAGATTTCACTTTAGGCTCTATTTTATCCTCCCTTTGTGTTTTGATCAAATTAAGTCCAAAATGGAAAAAAGATGTTTGCCAAAAATTAAATTGTGACAAAGCAGAGTGCAACAACTGAGAGAGATTCGACCTGCAGGTGAAGAGAAGATAAGAGAAGAGAAGAGAAGAGAAGAGAAGAGAAGAGAAGAGAAGAGAAGAGAAGAGCTCTATGTGTTGCTTTTTATTCAGCCCCTGCTCAAGTCTATTGCAAAATGAAAATCTTGTCTTTCTTTGGGGATCTGGAGATTATTTTACATGATTTTATCATTTCTTGCCAAGACTTTTACCGCTTTAATGTGGGAGTCAGTCAGCCTCCTCTTACTTGCAATTAGTCCAAAATGAAGCAGCAAGGAACATCAGTGGTGCCAAGAAGAGCGAACACATCTCGCTTGTACAGGCCTCTCATCACTGGCTACTATACAAAATTGATTTTGAGATATTTTTTTAAGCACTGCATAAATTGGCACCAGATAAAATCCCTGACCTCCTCATCCCTGACTTCACACTTAGATGCCTCAGCTGTTTGCTCCTCTCCATGTCAAAGTGTCCTCATACTCCATCAACCATCAGCCCGAGCTGCTCCTTCGTTCTTTGCCCATCGTCTCCTTTCACTCTAGAGTCTGACACGATTTAGACTATTTGGCCCTCACGTTAACCATTGTGTATTATAAATTGTGGCGTTGACATCTAATTTTTTAAGTGCAGTTTTTTTTTGAATCCGTCATCTCTTTTTCAAGTAATAGAACGAGGGCTGATATCAGGCCAGTTACGACAATTTAATCGAACATATGCGTTTATATTCTGTCCTTATTAAAAATCAAACAATGTAAATGTGCTGACGGACATTAAATCTATATGATGGATTGTTTTTGTCCAAATTTCATATTTGACATTACCAGTAAGTGACACAGGTCAATGGAGAGCATAACCTGCATTCTCTCAATCTGACCGGACTTCACAATCTGTTCCTCTTCTATTGGTTTTTAAATCTTATAATAAAAGTCTTTTCATGTCTGTGTGTAATATATACAGTACTGTGCAAAAGTCTAAGGCCACCATTAGATTTGTTGTTTTGTCAATGCTATCTATCTCTTTATTAGAATACAACCAGAAAATACAGGAAATGGGTGTGCAGTATTAAATATCAGTAAAGAAAAGCTTCTACAGGCTAATGTGTCCAGGATTTAGTGTGACCTCCCTTGGAACCTGGCTCTCTTCAACCTAAATGGAATGGAGCCCTAATTAATGTCATGGCTAACACCTGCATTTGTTCTACTTTCATGACTTTTTACTCTTTAGTTTTAGACTGCCGGGAAAAATGGCCACCAGGTTTGCTACACATATATTTTCACACGGAGAGAGAATTATGTTTATTTAATTGGTTAATTGTGTCTTCCATGTCGGCGTTATTTCGGTTTGGAGTGCATGACAAAGTAGAATCCTATAATCAATTATCAAGTCAAGCTGTATGAGCGTAGAGCGTCAATAATGGAAGCAGCCACGTGAAAGATAAGTGCCCAGGATCACATTGACTGGATCCTATTGAAACAGCGAAAGAACAACTGAAGTCGATTGCAGTATGTTGACTCATATTGTTTCACCAACAAACATATGTTATTAAAAACATAGAATAATGCCAACGATAATTACTTAATTTGAGGCTTTAAATTGAAAAATTAACCGTAGACACTTAGTCAAGCCCACAGTGTTTGTGTTTGTGTCTGAGTGTTCCTGTGTGTCTGTGTTTCCTATGATAACTGCTATTGGGTATTGCATGTCGTCTATTGTATATAGGATGATGGTTGAACGTGCTCCAGTCGTGCTGCAGTAGCTTTTGCTCATTGGGGCTGACAAATAGGTGAAATTTACCGTCAGCCTGAAGCAGATGCTTTAAACATGGCAGCGTGCTTTTATGAATCGCTCACCGGACATGCAAATAAGGGAAATGCTCGGAAAGCGGCGGTAGAGCCACATTTCACAGCAGCGGAGAAGCAGCCTGTAACTCATGTTTATGATTGAGAGAAAGTGTTTGTGTGACAGTATTTGCTCTTAACCTTAAAGCTGACAGCATCTTTTATGCTTATGGCCCAAAGCATCATGGGAAAAAGAGGTCAATGCATGCTTGACAATGTATATAAAGTCTCATAGACCACCACAGATTCTACTCGTTTTCATCTATGGCAGAGTTTTGGTGGCACTTTTATCTGAAGTTCCTCTCATTGACTTAGCAGGTGGGGATTCTGTGTCTCTCTCAAGGACACTGATGGGACATATTGTCGTTAATGGACAAAAAGTGGAGCTGGCAACAGCTGGACCAGAGGCGGGACAGTCTCTTGAATCACTGGGGAACAAGTGAACGAGACGGACAGGTGGTGTTATGGAAACACGAAGATTATAGCCATCCACAGCCTTCCTCTTAGCTGCGGAGACCTAGCTTTGATTCAACTGATGGCTAATTGGAACCCATAACTCAACAAGTCCTCACTTGTAAAGAGTCACAATGTGCACAACACTCAGACCTTAATGTTCCCAAGTTTTATTTTTTAAGTCAGACAGCTGTCATAATGTCCAGTTTGTGTGTGAAATCAAATCGTCAAACCAATTAATGGAGCGCTGAATTTCATTTGAAGTGGAGACCCGATTGAACGCAATCATCAACTTCATGGGCTGGTCTGATTGGCAAACTATTAACACAACCTCGTGCCCTCAATATTCCACAACACACGACTGTGTTGGACAAGTAACTCATTGAGATGCACAGTCATGGCCCTCCAGGAAACATTTCATTTGCAGAGCTAAATCTTTCCTTTCCTTTAATGTCTGTGGAACAGGTTGAATGGTGCCTTTGATGATTGCCACTGTGAACATAGAGAAATAGCCGCTGTCAATGAGCTGAAGTGCATTATAATAAAATTTTACCCAATAAAATATCCAGCACTCTATGGTGTATTGCAGAGACTGGGTATCATTATTAGTAATGATGAAAATATCTCTCAATCCCGTATGTCCACCTGGAGATGAAAAGTATGATGAAAGTAGAAAGGAAAAGGCAGGTTATTTTAAAGAGTTTGACTCAGGTCAAAAATATGCTTTGCTCTAGAATATATACACATGTGGACATGATTCCATGACACAAGACCAATCTGTTTAATCATCTCATCTCTGGGCATGGACGATGAGCATCTCAGCGTAGTGGTTGACTCACAAATGTTGGACTCCATAATCTACATGCGAATATAACCTCAGAAACCGTTAAAGGTTTGTGGCAGGGCGGACGACGTACACGTTCGTTCCATTGTGGGCGGTGGAGCAGACGCTATCAGTCAAAGGACAGAGGACGTAAGTACACACTCGTGCACAGCACAACATGTAGCGAAATGATTTTACATATCCAGCACTGACAATATCAAAAACAAGGTTAGTAATAAAGTGATCGAGTAATAAAATAAGGTGCAAACAAGACATAACGGTAAGAATTATAGAATAACACAGTATGTACAAGTGCACACAATCTGTATAATGAGAAAAGTTTCTGGTTGGAGTAATAATAATATGCCATCGTAGCATGAAAATATTTTGATATAACATGAAAAGGATCTCATTATAAGAAGAAAATGTTATCATAGTAACGAGAAAGTCAGCCAAGGTTTTTTGCATCGTTGTGGCAGCGATACACTGCCAAAACAAACTCTCTCTGTCAAGCAGATGCTATTAGCGTTGATAAGATTGGGGCGATCTACCTGCAACAATGGAGCCGCATCGCACACAGAGCTGTCTGCCTCTTTGGCCTGACAGAGACAGGAAGCAGGGACCGGGACAGCGAGATCTGGTGAATAACTGATAAAAGCCTGGGCTCGCCCCCAACATTGAACTCTTTTTTTAGAAATTCCTGCGTGCAGCCAGATGTGAGGGATGTTTTCAATGGGTTGTGATTGCTCCTGGCAGAGGAGCTCAGTTTGCCCGTGGAGGAGACACAGCATATGGAGGCAGGAAGGAGGACGAAGGGTTCTGTGCTGATCGCCTCATCTGTACTTGACATCCATTAGGTAAACTCATAATGTCATCGTTCCTCTCCCCTGGATCTTTGTGTGACCGAGAAATTGATCGGGTCCTCAATTTTTCTAATTTATGCCCTGTAGAATGAGTGAATAGACAACTTAGCTCAGCTATTGTGCGAAAAGAAAACTCAGATGTACGATCATTCCGATCATTTTCTTTTACCGGGTGTCACATTCAGATTCTACAGGTTTGAATGATGAAAGAACCAAAAAAAAAAAGAAAAGACAATCTGCTGCATTGAACTCCAACAAATTCAGTAACAATTTAATAAAACATCCCTCTTCAAAACATTCAGCACTGAGTGCTTTTGTGAACTACGCAGAGATGATTATAAGGGAATAAATATCTTCACACATTTGACTGCATTGGCTGAGATGCAACCAACAGATCAGATTAACCTTTGGACACGTGATTGATTGATTACGATAAATATTCGACTCATACAGCATAAGAGAAACTACTACCATCACTTATGTCAGGTTTGCTATTTACTGCTCAATGAGTCTGACATTCCCTTTTAAGGCGGGGATGGAAACATCAAAGGTCTCGCTCTCAGCTCCTCTTGGCATTCACAGTCACACCATGTGAGCAGCTCCGACAGGGAAGACACCACACTGGCACATGAACCATACTCCTATCTTTAGTCCTGTCTCCATTCATTATCAAAGAAAAAAGTGTCCCGTCCTGCGTGAGCACACATTCTATCATGCTATTTGCATATCACCACGGTATTATCGAGCTAGGACTCAATTGAGTTGGATGCAGATTTAATGATAGAGGTCTCAATTTAAAATGCAATCATGTAATGTTCCAAAAGAGAAATGATAGTACCTTCAAAAACTCATTTACTTTGAAATTAAAGCTTGTCAAATGGATCCATATTTTAACATTTATTTGAAATGCTCCATTTTCATGCTCACGTCATGTTTTTGAATCACACTGGGATTAAAATCGTCATATATTCTTCCATTCCATTTGTTTTGATTTATTAAATGCTACAGATCAAATTGCCTTTGTGTCTCTATGTGCAAAGTATAAAGTTGAATTCTGTCATCCTAATTCGGCGTTCAATGTTTTACTGTCGCAATCTGAAACTGTCATGGAGCAGAGAGCACATTCAAATATGCACCAGTTCTCCCAAAACTCTGCTGCTCTGTAATTTCCTGAATGTCACCCAGTGTTTCAGAGGAGAAATTGAAATAGTCTCCAACAAATTTGGCATCATGTGGTTCTCCTCCTCTCTCTTCTCCCTTAAAGCATCAGGAACACAGGTTGAACTTAAGCTGGAAAAGGTGAAGATGGCATGCACGGGAGAACGTCACATGGTTAAAAAAGTGAAAAGTTAATCATTCTTTCTCTTCCCCCTCTCTCTACCGCCAGGGTTTTTTTCTCTCTCTGTGTGCTCTTTTATCTACTTTCTCAGGAAGCCAGCCATCTTTGCTTAGCATTATGCCAAAACCACTGAGCCCAGGCCTGTAATTCCTCATGATTTCCCAGTGTGCATAATCCTCTTCTTCCCAGGCGACGTGCCGGAGTGCCATCCCAAGACTACTATAATGAAAAGAGGCTGTAATCCAGGAGTAGATGAACACAGCTGCACGAAATCCTCTGATGTGATGCTCCATAAACTTACCTCTGTTAACTTTCCTCCCCGATGCCAAGTAAGTCCTTATCAGTACTATAGAGTGGTGGCTGATGGTGTTCTCCCTCAGATACTCTGAAAAGGTAGAAAGGTTACAGGAGCCCACTGGCAAATATTCTCTTATCACACTCCAGAGAGGGAAATTATGAACCAAAATACAATAAAGCCGAATATACACTGTCTGGCGTGATGGGAACTTACTCTGTGTTTAACATATATACAGTGAGTGCTGGTTCAGTGAGATAAATTAATTTGTCTGATGGAATGTAACCCGTAAAATTCAACCTGAAACATTATTTATCTTTCATCGATAAATGGGATGTTTCTATCAATGTCTGTTTTACAGAGAAATGTTGGTTACCCTTTCACATAAACCTAATGTTATTGTTACTCAGTGTTCATGTCTGTGTGTATACGTCTGTTTCCGTACCATATGATGTGCAAATCCATATTCTCTACCACATCTAAAAGTGCTGTTTCCTGCTCCGTGGGGAAACTTTTCAACAACAACAACACATTCTCAAAGGCAAGGACAGCTCAGAATACATTTTTAATAATAGAAAGTGTTGAGAAAAATGGATACATACACTGATGAACGGCTGATGAGTTCCACCAGTGTATGTTGATCTTCATACAATTTTATTACCTTTTTAAATATATCTACATATATTACAAATATAATTAAATAATAATATCAATGATAGATACATATTACATGGATTTCCCTTTTAAACAATTCAATGTAGAAGTTTTTAATACAGAAAGTAATGTGTTTACAGTAGATGTTCACCGTAAGTGATGACAGCTTACAGAAAACAACATCACATTCTCAAAGGCAAATATACTTTTAATAATAATACTAAAGAACAATAAAACCCAGAAATAATCTACCCTGTCCACTGTATATGTCAGAGGAAAAAGCATGAATACAACAGTGCAACATTTATTACATGCCCTTTCTATAATCCTCACATTGGAGAACCTATAGGTGCAGCGACTTGCAACATCTGGCTGCAGCTTAACCTTTCCCTTCAGCACCCGAGAGCCCGGAGGCACTCCCAGCCAACACAAACACGGCCCTCTAGGGTGTAAACCACAAAGACTACAAAGTGATTTTGCTCTGTGACTGTGTGCTCTGCCATACACTGTGGTGTGCCTGCACCTCTACTGATGGTACTTGGTGTGTGTAGTGATGCCAGTAAGTCACACACCAGGCTGTCAAAGGAAACGTTGTGTGCCTGTCGCCTGATAGTCACAGCCCATCCTGATCCTCCTGCTCACCCGATCCAGGATGCAGAGCACAGTCAGGGTTACCCTGGCACCAGCTCCAGGGAGATCTCATTGTCAGGAGTTCAAGGGTGAAAATGGCTTTAGATGAATGGCCTGTGTTGTTGGTGTTTCAACATCATCCCACTGGCATTGGTTTGAACATCTTCATTCGTTGGTTTAAATGTTACGTCCCCGTCTTCCTGAGGGTAACGTGCTGCATTGATTGCAAATGTTTGCAATGCTGCATCTATTTTTGTCGGTTTGTTACATTTCCTGGTTTAGTCAGATATCAGAATTGCAGTAGAGAATTGGGGCCAAGCAACAAGAAACAAGCACTCTAAGAAAAAGTCAGAAATCTAAAAAAAGAACTCTTTCAGTGAAGTTTCTTCAAATTTTGAGATTAAAGTCAGACCTCTGACCGTCAAAATTCACAAGTCGTTTTTTTTCCTCAGAATGTTGATTTGTTTTGTTTTATTTTACTAGGAGTTGATCCTCCTCTGTACAAAATTTCAAAGTTTCAAGTCAAGTGCTTTGTACAGCCCAGTATTACATGAGAGTGTTACAATGAGAAGCAGAGTGAGAGAAAGGGGAGAGAGCGTGGGCTCGTATCTATGTGTGTGTGTGTGTGTGTGTAGTTTGAGTCCAAAGAGGAGGGGGGAGAGTGCAGGTCATCGTATCCTGAGGTGGTGGGGCAGCGTGGGATCCTCCTGGGAGCTCCGAGTGTTAATCCATTTAAGGTGGAGCAGGCGAGGCAAACTGCAATCACTGCAGGCCAGGACAGCAGGATCAGGGAAGCCACAAAGTGGGCCAGATTTCTAGGTACATTCGGTCTACGCATTCTAACACTCACATGAATGTGATCAATGCCTCGTTCAGATCTTCTTTATGTGCAGCATGTTTACAAGAGCTGAGCGTACAGCAGTAGGTGAGGAGTGATATAATTGGGTGTTTTATGAAGCTGGCCCTCTGCTCCCTCTCACTGCTGGCACATCTATTTTATCCATCGGTCCTTTTAAATAATCAATACACCCTGTGGTCTGATCCATTTTATAGTCTGTGAGGAGAAAATGGCACACATGGACAATTGTGTGAGGCATAGAGAGAAAGAATGGCTACATTAGTGTGATAGACAGTGTGATTTAAAAGATAATTATTTTATTTTAAATCAAGTGGCCACGGTCTCACCGTGAAGCCCAGATCTGTTTTAATTTTTATCGTCATTGGGATTCAGAATGCGCACTGAGGCTATAAACAGGTGGGCCTGTGCCTTAGGCTGCTGCTTACACGTCTTGTGAAGTAATCATCAAGTCTCAGCAGGATATTTTGCCCCCTTTGACCCCTCACACATCACACACAATGCCGCCAGCTGATTTATGTTCTGCACGAGAGAAATGGCACCACTGCTTAGGAGCGGCCTTCAGAAGACTTTTGCATAAAAGGGCTTGAGTTACTTTACATATTGAGCTGTGGAATTTAAATTAAGCCATGAATGATCTTTGGCCCTGTTCTGGCTGGCTGGGATTCCGAGATGATAGGAAACCCATTTTTGACAGCAAGGTATCCTCAAGTATCCTTTCATTGAAATTGTATTTGTCTATATCTTGGGTCACTAAGATGCTGTTGAGGCTTTTGCTCGAGCCAGCTTTTCAGTGAGGGTATTCTGAATGCGTAAGTCCTTGATTTAGAGTGACCATAAATTTCTTCAGGTGGCCTTGTCACCTGGTGCATCTGTGTAACACCATTAACGTGGAATTTGCAATTTAATTTCAAATCCAGGTCTTAACAGTTTTTGAAATTCTTTCAATACTTCACATTGACCGTTGGAGGTAGACTAAGGTGTCCTACGTTGAGTAATGCTCAACCAAAACTACCAGCAAACACTCCTGCACCGGGTCATTTTTCACAGCGAGGCTTAAAAAGGTTTCATCTGCTCCTGGACAGCCTGACGTCACCTGGAGTTTAATCGTCCCAAAGCGGGCACAGCAGGACAGCACCAACAGAGACAAATGTTTCTCTTTAGTCTGATCACTGGCAGATCTGGAGCATTTTCTATTTGTACCGGCCTTTGGAGCCTCTCGTGCTTCTCCCTGCTCTCTCTCTGTTTAGTACTACATTATTTAGTACACCGACCAAAGATTTATATGTGGCAAACGGCAGATATTAGCCTTTGGGTTGAGGAGACCAGACAGCTGATCAATATCTCTCAAGCCACTGATGGTGGGTGAACGAGGGAGCTATTATTTAAAAATGAAGAGTCTATTTGAGATAAATATGGGTTACGTGGGTTTCTTCTCATACATACTGTCTTCTACATTCCCCATCATTCACTAGGGATGACTAAGCTGAGATCAGTTTGTTTGTCCTTTGTCTCCATTTCTGTTTCTCTGATTTGCCTCACGCCTCCATTCAGAGCCAGATAAACTTTACCGGTTAGAAAACCTGATAATATTAAACGTGATTCAATTAAACTAAATCAAAATCAGATACAGCCAAAATACAGCAAAACAGTCTGCCAACTGGCTCCAGGATAGTGGACGGAATGTCTGCGGTGGGGGTGGGGAGTTTGGGGATTCCCTCGCCTGCGTGAAAGTGCTGCAAACCCATCCATCAAGTCTATTTTTATGGGACTTAAGAGCTAAACCACAAGCCTGAGGGGGGAGATATTGGTGACCTGACAATGTGAGTTGACGCTATTGATCTAATTTAAGCAATATTGACGAAGTTGCGATGCAATGTGAGATTTGTGGTGTTTTCATTTCTGTGTTTTTCACCTCTTAATTAGATCTGAATGGCCTGTGGGCCCACACTGTCAGGATTAGCACCTACTATTTACTCCCAAATATTTGTAACTACAGATGGCTGTACACAGTGACAACCACGCTTATGTTACTCCCCTAATAAATTACTGAATCCAAACCAAACTCTTACATACCTATGTTGTTTTTTCTGTTGTTCTGTTGCTTGCTTTATGCAGCTATGTGTCATGTTCAAGGTTTCCTTTATTTGGTTTAGAAACAAGATTTTTGTTGTTGTTACACCTTATTATTGCTAACCACTGATTTGAAAGCGTGGCGTTTCGTGAGTAGGATTTTTCCATTTGAAACAGGTGACAGGAAGGAAGTGCACGGTCTCTAACTCATCATGTCATCCCGTGTCAGCTCCTCAGGGATTTCCACTGTTTCTCATTTTCATGCCAAGCTAATGCAACTTTTGTAAGAAATGTTTATCTGCTACATGTATTCATATGACCAGCAGGTTGTTACAATCTGTACAGGATCTGTAGAGGAAAGTGTTTATTTTACCCTGGTGAGGTTACCATGCTAATCGCCATGCTAATGCTAATTAGTTGGCTAATGGCTATGGTAAACGAGCCTTAATCGCTGTGTGGCTGAAGCAAGTTGCTTTGTTAGCCGCTGTGCTAATGCTAACGTTCGGCTATTGGCAAGGGTAAGCTAGCCTTAATTGCTGCGTGGCTGAAGCAAGTTGCTTTGTTAGCCGCTGTGCTAATGCTAACGTTCGGCTATTGGCAAGGGTAAGCTAGCCTTAATTGCTGCGTGGCTGAAGCTGGTTACTGTGCGAGTCGCTGTGCTAATGCTAACGGTTCGGCTAATGGCTGGGCTAAGTGAGCCTTGATTGCTGTGGCTGTAGCCCTGTTTGATATGGTTTTGTTATGCAGTTCCTGTTGCTTTAGTGTCGTTTGAAGATTTCATATTATGTCTGCGTTGTGTTTGCAGTTTCATAAAGGTTTGAGAAAATTTCACAAGAGACAGAATCTTTGGCATGTTTTTTTTGGATGTTTTTTAGGATGTTTCCCTGCTTGGAAGGTAGCAAAAGGCAAGGAGAAGCAAACTACCTAACAAGATCACAACATATTAGGCATAGCTGAAAATCATCAACTTGTTTTCCTTAACGTACTGTTTCTTTCAATTCTTGGGCATGATGTCACTGTCAAGCTCCGCAGTAACATGGCCAAAACATTTCCAGTGATTGAACTAAAACACAGTGTAGCAGCAACAACAGCTCGTTCCTGGCAGATTCCCATAGCCATAGCCTTTGGCAGCAATTTTATTCATAACTTTTACATCAAATCTCTTTCTTTTCAGTGCCTGCGTGGTTTTCTGGCAGGAAACGCATGTACACTGCTCTAAATCCAAACTGACTGCTGCTGTACTATTTGGCATCAAGGGCAAAATTGTGAGGCATCTTCCTTGTGGATGATAGAACAACTTTAAAGTAGCGAGTGTCACTTCAAAGATCTCTTTATATCCTTGAGCATGCGTCTCTCCATTAACTGTCTGGCCTGTGTGTGTTTCATGTTTTCATAAACATACATATTTCCTTTGTCGTAGTCTTGAAAACATCCAGATGTAACTTTGATGAAAATGCTGTAAGCTTGCGTGTCCATGTATTACTACAAAATAATACTAACTTTCTCTCACCATTTCATCCAAACAGCTTTACAATAGTTGTAAGCTGTGTCTCTACTCTGCTGCTCCAAACAGATATTTGTTCCCTTTCAGCCAGCTATCGGAAGATCAGAAAGACATTCCATTTGAAATAAGTCAAGAAAACACAACAGTGAAATGCAGAGTTGACAACAAGGAGGTGTTGAAAGACATAAACACATGTCCCTGAGCTGACAGGTCTTACACAGACACCTCTGAATACATGCTTGATGTTTACAAGCGAACTGAAAAATTCATCTGTATCAGACTGAAAATAATCTTGTATACGTCAAGTTACACAAACACAATGTCTTATGTATAAAACATGATGCATTGCATATAAGATTCATGTATAGTTAATTATCAGAAACTTTCATTGCCTCAAGATAAACAATTTTTATTTGTTTTATTGTTGTTTTTGCTTTTTTTCCCTTCGCATTCAGCAGTAACTGCAGTACCGTAAAGCATCATAGAACACCTGCTCTTGCGCCTTTTATTTGACTTATGAGACATTTTACTTTAATGATTTTCCTCTGTCAGTCACAGTGGGAGCACAGCTGGCTGATGGCCTTTTCCCCACTGATAACTGGTGCTGGATCTCTAGAGGGACTTTAAATTTGACACAATAACATCACAACTGTCCACCGAAAAGCATTTTATACACTCCGTCATTCTGCTCATTGACAACTCGGGCTATCTCACTGAGTGTTATGGCATTGTTAAAGTCTATAAATGTACTTGTGGTATTATAGAGCTGCCATTGTAAAAAATGTAAAAAGGGAGTCCTTTCAACCATAGAGGCTTTGTGAACTCTCCAAAGGCTAAATTAGTGTCATTTTCTATCATCACATGGACATATATTTGAAAAGTGTGCCTTGTTTATCGCATATACTTAGCTTTTGTGTTACAATATCAAAGGTATGTCCCAGCCATTAGCAACTGCAGAAATAGATTACTGGAACTCTGCTTCCATAAGCTAAGGATCCACCCAGGGTCTACCTCTCACTGCTCCCCAGGCTGTCATTGAGAAGTGTAAAATTCTCCATAATTTACATTTTAACACTTCGTGAAAGACACAGTGCCATTAAGTGGCCCTCAGGAGGAGTTGGTTGTGGTTTATACTTTTATGAATCTTCCAGAAGGGATTTTACAGGCTCTGCCTGGCTGCATGTGCCAGATAGCCCCCTTGGCCACAGTGTGGCATATAAAGAGGGAATGGTAATTAACGGAATAAACAACATTTTACTAAGGGCTGCAGTGACAATAACGTTATCTCCTGGGGAGCAGATCATTTCTTAGGAATTATTATCATTCATTAAGGGGAACTCAGGGAAATTTGGGGTTAATATCATATAATTATAACTGTTAATTTATTGTATTTCTATGATTTTATTTGATAATGTAGCTTTTCATGTCACTTCGTCATTCACAATAGGAAAATATGCAACAGCGATTACATTACTCACACTTGCATAATTGTTCCCTGTTGGTTTCCTTTAGTTTCATTGCCATGTGGCTGGAGAATATGCATTTATTACCATCCTGTGTCACCGCATGTTTTCCTGTCACTTTGTTAGCAGACTATAAATACATTTTGTGAGCAAAATTAGTCTCTGGCTGATTTGGATCTCAGTATAAACAGTGTGTGTGTTTGCGTGTGTTATTCATTTATTCCATTTTGTGTATATCCTTACAAGAATTTGTAAAAAAATACTGATTCATGTATGTCAATACTGATTAAAGACATTAAAACCTTGACACAGATACCAAAATTTGTCCTCTTTTTCTTAAATAATAAATCTTAATCTGCTCACCTTCGTAATTACGGACACCCACAATTTTTCACATTTAACTCCTTTCTTTTACTTTTCATTGGGACTTGTATAAATATAGTCTGTAGAAAAAAACGGTAACATGAGAGCAGGTGGATGAGACTCCACATTTTATGCAAACAAAATGCACTTTTGTGACTTAAGTGGTGGAAAAAATAGGCTGCTGTGAACCGAGCAGTGATATAACCAGACGAGTAATCCTTCATCGTATTTTAACGAGTAAACAAGAACCTCTGTGGCACATGTCAAATTAGTCTGTAGGTCCCGGTGCCAGTTTCCCATGGTGAAGCCAGTGGCTCTGTTGGTGTGTATCGCAATTCCTTTGCATGGTTTATGTCCACTGTTGCCCTTGGAGAGCAATGAAAACAGCAATAAAAAGCAAAAGAAACCATTCTGAGCGATGTTAAACAATTCTATCTTTTTATTTTGGGAATCTTCCAGGATGTGTTTGGTATTTTGTTGTCTTTCTATGTGGGAAAAAAAACTCATATAACCAACGATTGCAATGACAAGCTTTCATGTGAGAGGGAACTTTGTAAGCAGTACTGTAGCTTCTAAGAGGAAATCCATGTTAAAGTGTTTACAAAACCTGGAGCAGTACACAACCTTTTCCTCACAATCTGTGTGCTCAACATTTTTTCCATTTCCAAATTGAATTTAGTTTTGACAGCAGCATGCTGAGTTCTGGTCAGCTGTTTACAAAAGCTTCTTTAGTTATTGTGCGGTCCCTGTCCTTGTCTAAAACTCTGCTGTGAGTGCTGCCTGTGATGCTGTCAAATCTAGAAAATATTGAAATATTTGGTTTCTCGCAGATATAAATTTATTGTGTGTCCAAATTGTAGTGAAATGCCCAAAGTTTCTGATAAGTACTAGATTGCGCTCTGGGGTAATCGATGTAGAATTATCTAGAATAAATGGAACTTTATGGGCAATTGAAAATGTCACACCGATACATTTAGAGATAGAAGTGTCTTTTTCAAATTATCCACTTTTCATTAGTCTGAGATTAGCACAAAAGGTTATAAAGCACTATACAGGACAATACAGAAGATATACCATTTCAATTTTAGGAACACATTTTAAGGATATAACCATCATAAATTCCAGATTTTGTATTCCTTTCCTACATGGTATTCATGTTATTACCATTGGTTTACTCATGTGAAAAGGCCCATTTAATTTCTCTTAAGTCCTTGAGCCCTGAACTCTTTGCTTTGTG
The DNA here is from genome assembly GCA_900303265.1 of Brotula barbata. Classification (NCBI taxonomy): domain Eukaryota; kingdom Metazoa; phylum Chordata; class Actinopteri; order Ophidiiformes; family Ophidiidae; genus Brotula; species Brotula barbata. The sequence continues at coordinate 58,965 of OMNV01017712.1, forward strand.
GCCCTAATTACCAATTCATTTGGTTGAGCTGCTTACAAAATAGTGCAAATTTTGGTATAAAATAGGAATTAAATAGTTTTGCTTCATGGTATAAAGTGTAAGCTATGTGCACGAAAATGATTACATTTTTTTTTTATTAAATGACTAATTTTTCATTTGCGAAATGCTTTGAAAGATAATGCACATCAAAAGCATCTTCTTCTGCACAGTGCAGAAAACCTGTCTAGGAAAACTTTGCTGTGGAAGGTTTGAAATGGGAACTTTTTCAACTTCTACCAAGAAATACATTCTGAGAGATAAAACATTGCCCTCCTTGTCTTCAAAGAGGGCAAGAACAGCAAATAAATGCAGCAAGGGCAGAAAAAAAATCTGTGCAGTCTAAAGAGATTCAGCAGAGCAGTATGGATGACCATGTCAATACAACTGGCTCAGTGTTATATGGCCATAACAGCGCCCCATCCATCCTTTGTTTGCGGTTTATTGATTAAGCTGCAAACACAACATCAGGTGAGTTCTATTTATGCCCTTGTCTACAATGAACTGTAAAAGCATAACTACCCATTAAATGATTTCTTAGTTAAAAAAAAAATCACACTTCATCGTTTCAGAGGCAAATCCTTGAGTCCTTCGACCTTCTTAACAAAGCTACACAATCGTACCTTTATTTTTGGTGAATTCATTGCTGTCATATTGGTGGAAGATAAAGGCAACTGAACTATTTCAATATTAAAACTTAATAAAAAAATAACTAGTTTTAGTTTTTCATAATAAATAACTCAGACAATCCCGACGTGCTCTGAGCTTTATTATAGGGTAATGTCTGCAATGATGTTACTGCCTGATTTACATTTAAGGAAAACAAGTTATAAGGAATAGTCTGAAAATGGTGTTTTTTAATGTCAAAATGTTGCCTCTTCACACTATTCAGAACATTTTAGATAAGTTGACCAAAGAAGACCGATTCGTCCAGGTAGAATCAAAAATCTCTGTTCAAAGTAGTGTTTGTAGCTCAGTTGTCCTTGTGTTCCGCCGCACAACTACAATGGCGAATACGAAGCAGCGTCTCTTCTGCTGGAATACCGCTTGGATATTACACAACTATTTTCAGCTCCAATAACGTAATAAAGAGACAGACCTTTGTACCATACCTCGCCACATGTTAATGGTTTTGGTCAAATCCAGGATCACATGACAGCCACACACAATAGTTTACATAGGACCGGTTTTTGGGTGCTCCGAACTAAACGTTGGCCAATCAGCCTCCAGGCTTGTCTGTCGGTGGGCATCCACTTGACTTAATCAATAGAAACAATAGAACAGCTCAGTGCTTGATTGGTGATTAGCTGCAGCCGTGACAATTATGCGCAGCCGCTTTCAATCGTTTTTCAGTTCAAACTAGACTGCAGCACCATGTCGACTATTTGTACAGACACTCCAAACTGCCCCCACTGTTGAATAAGGATTTCAATTTTTTAACCAGCGACTCAGATGTCTTTGTCTAAAAATCTTTTCTCAAAGAAGCTTTTGCTCACATTTAGCGTGAACCTGTGTGATGGAAGAGGGATTTTACCGATGCCTGAGCAGGGAGAGTTCTGTACCCGAACCCTCTGTGCCTGCTGATTATTTTCTGCATCTCTTTCTGCTTTACAAGTTTTGTTTTGGAATCTTTGTCTCTCTCTCTCTCTTGCTCTCTCACACACACACTCTCACCCACTCAAACACTTTCTCCTCTGCTCTCTCTGTCTCTCGCTTTTTATTTTTGACTAGTCACGTGACGATTTACATAACTGCCATTTAAACCTGAATAATAGAGCTAATTCCTCCCTTTAGTCAAAACGATTGAAAACCAATTCTGCTCAGCTGTGCCTACAACCAGTGTGTATCCTGAAAAAAACCCATGGAAAGTCAATCTACGGGAACCCAAAGATGCTGCAGACAGTGGAAATAAAAGGCCACTTATACACATTAATAAATGAGATTTTTGACAAAATAAATGTACAATCAACAAACACAAAGGATCAAGGACACATTTTTGCTCATTCTCTCAAATCAAGGATTCAATTTTTAATTAATCTACAATAGCTATAAGAAGAAGAAGAATGTAGTGACTGGGATTGTTTTTCTTGAGTTGTTTTTGTATAGGTCCCTCCTGTATTTTAAATATCACGTTGTTTTGTTCCATTTCAATATGTTGTAAATTCCTATGGCGGTTACCTCGTCCAAGTCTCTCTTGTGTAAGAGACTTTGATCTCAATGGGTTTTCCTGGTAAAATGAGGAACTAAATAAATAAATGGGTATGGCGTAGAGAAGATCATTTTATTTCAGCTGGTACTTGGAAGTCAGGGCAGCCCAGTTCAGCTTAATGTTTGTTTCTGAAAATATGCAGAGGCGTCTAAAAAAGTTGTCCTATCATCCAGTCCTTCACTTTTTCTCTCTTCGTCACTCTCTGCTAGAAACAGGCACACACACACACACATACACACACACACTCATTGTCTTCCTGTATCTCTCATCCCCATCACTAACAGAGAACAACACGTTGTTATGAAGATCAGTTGTTGGCACTGTAGCATAGTTGCAGACTCAACAACAACACATAGCCGTTCACCTATAAATCATAACATACACCCATCACTGTCAGCCGAGCCCCTCACCTGATGAAAGATACCTCTGGAAATATAGAGATATTACTTACACTGTGCTGTATATGCATAAATGCATAGCATTAACATCTGCCAGAATCTGCTAACCTCATAAACCAAACATCCTGCAAGTGGAAGCAAACAGATTTCCTCTACATCTGCACGCATCATCGTAATGCCACGCGATGCCGGGCAGCCAGATGTCAGTGAGCAGCGGTTGAATAGAACAGAACGGGTTTTGAACTGCACTTCCTTCCTGTTTTGCTTGAAATGGCAACAGAAAAGCTCGTGGGAGATCAGGCAGGCAGAGGGAT
>OMNV01017712.1:62125-74568 GCA_900303265.1 Brotula barbata
CAGCACGGGAGATGCTACGGTATGCAGCCGTATAGTCAGCAACACGTGAAATGATAGATTTACTCTTATTTATGCAGAGGACAGCAACAAAGTGATTGGTGATTTACATTATTTTTACACGCCGGGTTGTGCACTATGTTTTTGGCACACAAATCCCAGGAGGTAAACACACATTAAGAATTTCTGAATAAATTGCTTGGAAAGGAAACGATGATTCTGAGTGATGATGTTGAGTCCAAAGGGACTTTATGGTTCAAAGACCATGGTGGGGTTGTCAAGTATGCAGACGTGCACTTCCTCTTTTCCCAAGGATCCACTGATTTAAGCACATTCAAACACACACATGCACAGCGTAAATGCTTCATTAAACTCCTTACATTCTCCCAAATGTGGCTCCATAAACCCAGAAGGGAGAAACTGGAGATGAAGACCAGCGCATTTCCGTAGCAGTTCAGCTTATCTCTGAGATAAGATGGAGAGTCTTCAGGGAGATGGAAATGGAGACAGAGAGAAGCAAAGACGTGCGCGGAAGTACAGTGGGACGGAAAGTGAACGATGGAACACATGCTGATGGAGAAATAAAAAGTCAGACAAATGGGGAGTCAGACACTGGCAGGACGAGGGGGGAGACAGAAAAAGATGGCCGCTTCCCTTTCTCTTCCTTTTTTGATGGGATGAAAGTGAAGATTAGGACTGTCCTCCACAAATGTAAATCAGCTGGTGAAGAGATAAAATAGTTTTAGTTGATTTTACCCTTCGGTCCACACCACTTCCTTCCTATCACAATAGAAATTGTCTCAGCTCTTCCTTGGGAAACCCTGGGAGAATAAGAGGACTTATCCAGAGTTCAGGAGTTTGCAACTCTTCCGCTAAAGTTTCTCTCATCTGCTGCTAAAGTATACAGTGAAGATTTGGAGAACAGAAACCTCAGACTTTTATTTATGGTTATTTGTAGCCAAACCTTCTTCTTTGTCGTACAATGAACATTAGGATTGAATATCATTACAGATTGGAAGAGCCAAATGTAATTAGGTTTTAATTGAAAGGGTTCTCAAAATGAGCTGTGTGACTTTCCATACAAAATGTTTCATTTTACAACATTCATCCACTTGAATCTACATTGGATTCAGCGCAGTGAAGTGTGCAGTCACTCGCTAATGCTCTCTTAAAATAAACAAGGATGTGAGTGGGTGGTGTAGTTGAGATTTAATGAAATGCGATACCGTGGAGGGATTTAAACTTAATCACTGCACATTGGTTTGACCTCCATTTTATCATTGGAGTTATGTCGTATTCTCAGTGATGCTGTTTGTCAAAATTATAGGTAATTTGTGTGAAAGTGGGCAATAAAAATGATTGCATTTTCTGTACACAAACATAATTAATCTACATCACTGTCTGCCACCAGAAAGTGACTCAGGAGCCCAAATCCTGCAGGATGTGACTGTGGATATATTTACTTTCTGGAGTCGCCTAAAATGCAGCTGTTGATGTGGTTCCAGTCGCTTAATGCATGGCAGGCAACCGCTAAGGCTAACAGGCCTGAAGGGGCCATCTGTGCTTAAGTAACACATGCTGTCAGGCATTTTGAATTAGAGCATACTATGGTCAATACGGTCTTATGACTCCATCTCATCTTCGTGCTCAGCTGGTTTGACAAAGACCACAAGCTGTTCATAATTACAGAACACTGTGGTCCACACGGCGAACAACTGGATGTGCCAAGCAGACAAGTCTACGAGCAGATTGATGATATACACTGCAGATATAGTTCCAGTACAGTGTACATGCGGTAAACCATAAAATGATCCAAAATGTATTTAAGTGACCAAAAACGACACTAAACATTACAAAGTTAACATTTCTTGTCATACTTTAACTCTGTATTTAGCTTTATACGTGCATGAATTCAGTTCTACCCCACACCTTTTTTTTTTTACACATACTGTAAATTATATGATACTCTAAATTAACTCCTGTCCTCTGGGTAATCCCTCTGCGAGTTAAAATTAAGATGGATTAAGATGTTCAGGTCTAAATGCCAGTACACAGATCCTCCAGAGACAAACTTATTCGAAGTTTGAGTCTTTATTCAGTAAGTTTGGCTGAACTGCGTACATCACCCGAGACGTAGAGGTTTTTATTCTCTTTTAGCGAAATAAGATCTTTGCAAGGTTGAGCTTCATGCACGGTGTCTATATTTGTGTGCACTTGCTTTAGAAAGTTGGTATGGGTGAGTCAGATTTATTCCAAAATGCTCAAGAGTTCAACCGTCTGAGACCCATCTCCCACAGACTCTGCGGTCATGACATTTCAAGCAGTTTTAATTCACAAACAGCTTCGCGGGGACACACACCTGGGGCAAAGGTTGTCGCAAATTATCACGATGTGCTCTTCACATTATAGCCTTTGTGTAAAAGAAATGGCCCTAAAGTCTCAGATCCCACCTGGAGTATCTAACAATGCGATTAGCAGTGAGAAAACATGACATCATTGTTGCACCATGTGAGTTATATTTTCCCAGAATTGCAGGGTTGCTTCAACGGGCACATGAGAGCAGAGCGGCTTCACTGCAGTAATGAATAAAGGCTGCAACCCTGATTAAGCCACTCCACACGCAAATTCACTCCACCGCCACAGCCTTGATGAGGAACGCCTAACCGACTACAAATACGGCAGGTTAACTCGGTGGGGAGAGGTTGAATTTAAACTTTTGTGCCAAGCTGTGGGGATTTCACAACACTATCAAGTATGACAATTAGACCGCCGCCCACATTGTTGTATAATATTCCATATTTAAACGGTGTCACTCTTGAGCATGTGCTTGTGAGGTTTCCATAAATATGGAATTTTCACTTCTTTGCTTTTACCATTCATTACTTATGGCAACTACAACATAATGTAGTTCTGTTGTGTCGACCGTTGGTTGCTTGTATTCTTTACATAGTGTGTACTATCTGTAGTACACACACACACACACATTCACACACTATGTGCATTTTGGTACTTTTTTTTTTTTACGTTTCTACATTCTCATATTAGTGTAATCGTATAATTTGAATTGTTTAATCTTGTATTGCTGCTGTGCCGAAGCCGTTTGCCCCTGAGATCTGTCCGTCTGTCTACCCTGTCTTATGTTTTAATCATTTTCAATATACAGTCGGGGTTTGTTTGTTTTTTCAAAATGGAAAATGGTTTTCATATTTTAGTCGGGACGCTAATCCTTTTTTAGGATGATCCCACACAGAGATAAATCATTCATTCTCACAAGGCCATTACATGCTACCCATTTTCAGCCTGAACCAGGTGTTTTCCTACAATCTAACATGTATTCACTTATCTGTTTTTCATTGTTTGTGTGTTTAGGTGTACGGTAAAGAAAACGTGTAATTTGACAGTTTTTATTCATGCTGGTACAGGCTGCTTCAGAGACACACACACGACTGGTCAAAAGGAACTTATTTCTTATTTATTGTAGCCTGTGCGCTGTACATTATTCATAGAATTCGGTTATTGTAGGCGTTTCTAGATATATAGGGTACTTTGGTATTACATGAGTTGCAGCCTTGCTATGATTTCAAACACAGGCTCATTGATCACACAACTGGCTGTTTGTTCTGCGCTGTGACAGCGTAGTGGTGTGCTGCATGGACAATGAAACCGGTGCTCACCTGTGGCGCAATACGTTTCATTGTGAGGAATACGGTACGCAGCACAAGAGCGACGTGAGCATCTGCATGAGGTCTCTGGGCTGATCAAGGAATTTATAACTGACTGCTTTCAGATAAATAAAACGCAGTCCGTCTCTGATCATGTAACAAATGTAACCCGTTGCACTCCACCTACAAGCGCTGTCAAAAATACACCAGGCACTACCTGTCAAAACACCAGAACCCTTTTCTTATAATCAGAATGTGGCTGAAATGTGAAGGAGTTTTGATGAAACATGATAGCAAGAGTCAAAAAAGGGCAAAGCGAGCTGAGTTTCTGTCATTATTTTTCAGACGGGGCGGGGAGGGGGGATATGAAGGAAGAGCCAATCCAAATGTCCAAAACACCCGTCTGTGACATGTCCACACCGACTCTCTTTTCACAATCAAAACACCGCACATTGCGTTCGACCAAAGGGCTTCCTGAAATACTGCCGCGAAACCGCTGCCAATCTGACACGCGCACGCGCGGCCATATTTTCTGAGCGTGGAAGCCACACGCCGAGATGCTCATATACCACAGGGTGACTCTGTCTGGTGGCTCTCTGACAGCCACATTAGCCTAAATGTCTTGGCTGGCTGCAGATTCACTGCATTCACAGAAAATGTGCCTTATGAGAATTTTTCCCCCTTTAGAAATTTCAATAATGAATGATCCCTCCTGTCTGAACCTCTCCCATGGGTCAAGAGCTGATGTATGGATGCCTGTGGGGGACACACAGGATTCATTGGCGGGGCTTGAGTCTGAAACAGTGCGAAAATTGCAAATGGGAAGTGAGTTATGGCAGGGAGTGTTGACATCCTTTGACAATTCTGACAGTGAGAAAACAAGGCATTAGCATTTCAGCCATTGTCAACGGTAGACAGTTTCCATTCACAGCAAGACAAAGGCCTGAGCAGCATTGGGGTTTTTGGAGCACTCCGTACTCACATATTTTCTTGCTAACCTTTAAGCAAGCATTGAACTGTTTTGCAATCACTCATCAACCCTCCTTGGTATTGAGTTCCTGCTACAATGTGCCTGCTTTGCATACTGCGGGCCAATTAATCCAACTTGGCCGTTCCCTCTTTGAGTACTAATACGATTAATGGGATTGTGGCTAAAGCTAGTTGGATGTGGGTGACCATATTCAGCTCGGGGATAAAAGCAATGACAGAAAGACTTTTTGTTTATACTTCAATACATCTCTTTAAGACGGAGAGGTAGAAAAGGGACACTGTCGTTTTGCTGTAGAAAAGTACTCCTCTACTCTGCTGCAGTTTTATTTAGACTCAGATCCTGCCCATCAAATCTTATAATGGCGAGGTAGGTGAAACTTATAATTATCTGCTTTTAGATTTCTTCAGGACCTTTAGACGCGTATCCACTAACACATCGAGCAAAACCTAATCCATAGATCCTGATCTGCCTTGAAAGATTCGTCTTCCATTAGTCCTTCACTTCTTCAACATGTTTACACCAACATCTGACATCAATTCAACGCAGGACCCTTGCGGGAAAATTGATGGTAAAATTTCATTCCGATCTAGCTGTGCTGTGCTGTGCTGTGCTGTGCTGTGCCGGAGTAGTTACTAGCATAGACAGAAATTCTCCGTATCGATTTTAAGGATGACACACAGTGAGTTTACGAAATGAAAATAAACTGCAGGACATGTTGTTTTTGGTGGAACATCCCAGCTATAAAAGATCATCCGCAGCAGAGGACATCCCACAGAGGCGACTGCCCTCTCAACTCATTCGCACAAGTGCAGAGACAAAAGGCGAGCAAAAGTGAGCAATTTACTGTTAGTTGCTTTGTAAAGGGCCTGACGGCCCACACAGCACCATTCAAGGGACTAAAACACAGGCCAGGATTACGCTTATCAAGCATCAAATGTTTAGTCACACAGACAAAGGCTTATTGCTGTGGGACAACTTTAATGGCTCGTGACTGAGTGCAAAGAGTGCCTCTTATAACAGAGGAAGGGGGAGTCGATTGTGAGAGCGAGGGGGCTACAGCAGCACAATGGCCACTCTCAATAATGATGAGAGCAAATGAAGGGGTGGACATTTAGGATTTGTTGAGGGGTATTATCTCCTTGGACCATAATGAATAGGAAGCGGCACATGAGGCACAGTGAGCGACCGAACAATGGCAATCCCTTTGTCATCGGGGGTCCGTGCGAGTTTCAGGGGCTAATAATAACCGGATGGATGAAGAGTCTTCTGAAGGTTGTGGGAAGTATCGAGAAAACATTGTCATAGAATCCCAGTCTGTCAATAACACAGGGTCAAAAAGTAGCGGGAAGTGTTCCGGTTAGTTCGACACGGCTCCATAAAATAAGCCGTGAACTTTGACGGCCTTGGAAAGCAAGTCCGGCTCCCGCAGTCTTCGTGCGTCATGGGATGAATGTCAAAAAAACTGTCGATTTCACTGAAATCACACACAATGCAAATAACTCTCCCCTTTGTGCATTTATTCTCGGTCCACGTTTCTACTCTGGCGTGCTTTTGTTGCGAATAAATTGCTTAAATAAGGTATAACAATGGTCACGTCATACACTTTTATCTGCCTGTCAGTTCTTTCCCAAGCTGCTTTTTAACATCCCTTCCAGCTATAACGTCTCCTCTGCCTCATCTGCAGTAATACAGCTGGACTGAGAGAGAGACTCTATCTCTGGTAGTCCGCTCTCCTTTTCCAATTCACCCCACTTCATCTTCTGTTCTCTGCCTACGGTCGTGTAGCTCATCTCATATAATACTTCTATCCCAGCATCAACATTAGGCCCCACGTATTTGCAGAGCCGCTAATACACTCTCACAAATCTAACAGAAATCATCTCTTTGACCATAAATCCATTTGAGAACTAGACTCTATGAGAGTCCCGTTCGTCTGTCTTCTTCTTTCTTTTCCTGTTATTCTCGTCTCTATAATCCCGGGCTCTGGATCTCACCTCTTCTCTCTCTTTCTCTGCCCATGCCGGTGCTATGGAAAGCCGTTTTATCGACGTGAAATTCAATGCTTGCTTTTGAAAATTCAGTTTTTACCAGTCTGAATAAGAAGTTACAACGATCTGTAATTCTATTTTTATTGGTACGAATTACCGTTGACATAAATTGGCTGTCTTCCTCTCCTATCTACAGCTCTCTTTTTTTTCCAAGTAAGAATATGAATTACTGAGAACCGCAATTAACTTTTTGTCAGAAGGCCCACAAACTCAAAATGTTCTCAGCAATTTTAATTTTTTTTTTAACTGGTACAATTTGCATTTTGGAGCTATTATACAATAAGTCTCCACCGTTCAAGCTGTGTTTTTGATCTCTAAAATGAAGTTGAAGATCTTAATAATCCATTTCTCGCAAGTAATAATTGAATTATTAATATCAACAATCTTAATCCTCACTAGTAAAAGCTGAATTCTTATTCTTTTGAGCTTGCAATTTTTACGTTTAAGAATATAACCTTTACTTCAAACAGATCTTTCTGCAAGTAAGAATGAACCAATTGAGCTCAGTAATATTGATTTCCGCTTATTTGTTGGTATCTGTAAGTTTACAAATGCAGATATGAACAACTCCATTTGAACCCCTACTTAAATTACTGATATCATCAGTGTGGCAAACCCAAACGGCGTGCCACACACTCTGCCACACACTCTGCTCTCTGCCTTTTTCACTGCCACCCTCCCCTCTTCATCTTGTCCTCATCTTGAAGTGCTTGCTCTCAGAGCTACACTATATCTGCTCAAGGACAATATGTCTGCATCTATAAACAAGAATAAGTGATTTGGCATCTCTCACTGCAATATGTTTCCTCCCCTCCTCTGCTCCTCTCTCTCTCTCTCTCTCTCTCTTGCTCGCTCCCTCTCCCTCGCTTTCTCTCTCAAATGCTGCTTGTCTAATTAAAAGCCATACAAAAAAACACCCCATTATGGTTTTGGAGCCTTCAAGCTCATCTGCTTGCGGATCTACAGTAAAAGGGTCAATTATATGCTGCAAAGTGCTGCGAAAAATTAAACCCGCCATTAGCTGCTTCGCACCATCTGCATTATTACAGGGCGCGCACGCGGGGTAATGTTGTAAATTTCATCTTGATTTTCGTAGGAGGGGATACTTTGCTGAGTTCGCTCCCATCGAAGAAAACTGTAATCATTGTTAAGGAGGTGTGTCGTACGTAAGTCAAGAACAGGACAGTGACAGGATTTCTGAGCAACCGGCTACGAGGGGGAGTTGTGTAATCACGGGACAGCTGTTGCAACAATAAGGTGCTTGTTGCTTTTAAACTGACATGGACCGAAGCGTTCTCTGCCAACTCTAACACCGGGCCATTACTCTGCCTATTGATATTCCATAGGAGTCCCATTCTTGTGCTTGTGCTCACTTGCAGCCCAATTCTTTGCACTGATGTGACAATCTTTACTCCAGCAACACAGCACCGCACAGCACATCACAACACCACTGTTCTGCAAAGAAGTAGTCAAAGGGAAGGAGGTCGATCAGCCATTCCCCATTTGTGTTTGTTCTCCATGTGGTAGACTTGCCTGTGAAGTCTGCAGCAGCTGAATACTAAAGAGGGAACAAGTCTCTATAATGGTAGAGAAGGCTCACAGGTCTCAATCACCTCCCCAGAGACACCAGGTGCCTCGCTGAAGCAGAGAAGAAACAGACTTGGACTTTATTCATTGATACCGCCCACCGAGGTAAAGAGTTTCAAATGGGCGGAATTACAGGATCAATAGTGTGATTAGCAGAGGCCTTGTAGCAATAGCGTGTTGTTGGCAATCCATTGCATCAAGCGGAACCCAGGGGACGGCACTGCGGTTGCTCCTACCAAGCGTGGAGGCCAAAGCGGCACGATGAGACGGTGAAAAAGAAACGGATGTCCGACCAGCGACAGACGTACGTAGCCTGTAGGGATTCATTTCAGGTGCTGCGTTTGCGTGTGTGTGTACGTGCAAACCGTGCGGAGACACACATGACAGGTAGCGTAGATAGACACTAAACAGAGGTCGCGGAAAACCAGATCGTCTTCTACTAAACCCGACGATGACCTTCACCATTTTCACAACATCAACTTTTATAGATTTCTACTTTTTATAGTATATGCACATAACAATCAATTGGCAGTATTCTGGGAAGTGCGCTACATTTTTATTTTATACTGTATTGTATATTATGTTAGGATATACGGTATTTTGTTTTGCAAACGAAAATGTATCCATAGCAACAGAATCACAATCTACAGAATTTGATTACTTGTAAAATATCCCTCCATCCGTCCATTCATCCATCTCCGTACCCGTCTATTCTGCTCAGGGTCGCCAGAGTTCAATTCAATATATGTTGCAAATGTACATCTCATGTAGTCAACATCTTACCAAGGAGAATTGTATTCTGCGCTTTCCAGTCGAGGTTTGTTCATAAATCAGAACGAGCAATGACGGAACAGGATGATTTTATGTTGCGTTATTTGGATGGACGTGGCGTGCTCTTAGTTTTGAATACTGTTATTCCTCCGCTGATGTGTATAATTGATGCCATTATGTGCATACCATACAGCCTTTTTTTTGTCAGGTAACCATTTACATTATTTTCCCACGTCAGTAATATAATTTCTGTCTGTCCCACCGATGCGAACGTTCAACTTCTATAATGTCCACATAGGACGTCTGTCTCTGTGTCTGTCTCCTTTACAAAAGGAAATCGTGCTTTTTTTCACATTCAACAACAAACTTTGCTACACGCTGTTAACATAATTAATCGTAATCTTGAGTACCACTTCAAACGAGGCACACGAGTGTTTATCACATCATGAAAATGAAGAAGAATTTGTATCTTTTGGCTGATTATGTGTCTGTTGAAGCTAAGCACCAAATGAATTGGCCTTCCCACCTCAGGAGATGGACTGCAAAGTAAGTGGTTCAGCTGGTTCTTGTGTTTGGCTCTCAAACCCTGTGGAAATATGACTGCCAAAGAAAAATCCCTCGCTAAAACACAAGTTCATGACATTACATAAAAAAATATCACCCACGGGCCAAAAACACAGAGGGATTTTCCCTCTCAGCAGAATTGATTCACATCGGGCCAGCACACGTTTAAGGGGCAAGAGCAGGAACGCTAACATCCACTCAAAGCCGCACAACACCGGGCTTCCGTTTAAGGTCGGCCCTTATGCATTTAGAGCTGCTGCCTTTGACTTACTGGCTGAAATTCATTACGGGGTTCCATTACACGTGCAAGCAGCTGGGCCGGCCTCGAGATGAGAGGGCCAATCAATACAGTCAGTATCTGCCCCCTGTAATCTCTGTCGCTCATGTCAGCCCTGCTATCTGTAATAGATCTCAAGGATTAGGGCTCTCCTTAAGACACTTCTCTGTGTTGAGTGCCGGCCAGCCAGTGGGACCCATGGGGGCTATAGACCCAGCCAGGTTGATCCAGCATGAACTGTATGAGGAATGCTATTTGGAGAGAAACGTACTCACAAAAAGAGAGGAGTAGCAGTTGAGTGGGAGGAAAAAAAAGTAGAGGGGGATGGATGGTGTCTTTGGGCAGCAGGGAAAAGATGGCACAGGAGCAGCTGTGTCGTGGATTGATAGAGACGAGCAAGGGAAGAGAAAAAGGAACAGAGAGAGAGCCTGGAGTAAATAAAGGAAACAATCAAAACCGAACAATCGGCCAGTATCTGTAAGAAGACGAAAAATTGATGAGGATGACAAAACAACAATATAGTCCATACTGTCTCACTTGACAACAACTTGGAGCAGTTATTCCCACCCCCCTCCAGGCGTTTTGTAAATATTTTATTCATAACCACAGTAAAAATCAGCACACTTCAATGAATGTAAAAGTCTAACCGAGCCGCTTTGAATCGAATGGCATCGGATCGGATCGGTGCTAATTGAAATGTTCATCGTTTAAACGCGTCGTTTTAGCCGTGAATTGTACATCATAGTATGGAAATCGAATCGAATTGTCTGAGAAAGAGGGGAACGCAGACCTTCAGAAAAGCTAAGGGAGTAGTAAAGAGGGACGAGAGAGACAGAGAGACAGAGAGAGAGAGAGAGAGAGAGAGCAGATGAGTTGAGACGAGGATAAGCACTGGGCCAGGGAAGGTGAGAGTCCATGTAATTTCTCTAATCCTCCTGGCATTTATACTTTCACCACACAGATAATGAAAATGAAAAATAAAATGGAAAAACTTCCTCTCCTGGCCAGAGGATTTATTATTTTTTCTAATGCCTTCTTCTTCTCCTTCCTCCTCTTCCTCCTCCTCCTCCTCCTCCTCTTCTTCTTCCTCCTGAAAGAATGACAAAAATGAATAGATAAATCTTGATACTTTGCATTAGATTCCATTAGATGTCACACATGTATCGATAGATGTAGACATATGATCGTGTCATTATTATGAATGTGTGTTACTACATAATTCATAGAACATAATCCACTCTGATCAAAAATGTAAACACGGTTCACATTTGCATGCGTCGTCAAGCTGTGATGCTTCGTGCAATATTTCATAACAAACCAACAACAACAGCCGAATGCTGAAAAAAGATTTCAACACGACCCAAAACCTTCACAGATAACGCGCCAAACGTCCCTCTGCCGCACGCCGCGTCGGATTTTCACTTAGTCTTTGTCTTGTCCGTATGACAGACGCGGTCTTTGCGATTCTGCGGCAAAGGCATTTCGTATGCAATGAAACGGTGTGTGTTCATGCATACCAACTGGCACACACGGGCACAAAAACAGTAGATTGAAGTGAAGCAATTGTGAGCAGGCTGGAGGGCAGGAGCCATGTCCAATTGTTTCTAATGTGCATGGAGTGAGAAAGCAGCTTGGATCCACTTGTAAATCAGGACGGACAGCAGTTAGCCAATTAGAGAGATGTCACAGTTCATAACCTACAATACAAGTTAGTGTCGCGTACGCTTGTCAAAAAGGAGAGGGCGTGCGAGAGAGAGCGAGAGGAATCAGTGGGCCGGTTACTGCGAGTCGTTCGGAGCAAATTCACCGTCTGCCTTAAAATAAATAGATTTTCATTAATATGGAGACTTTGGTTGCATGAACGACATTCCAAGTTATTGCCTTTCTTGTTAGTGTAATTTATTTCTAATTCAACAGCCGTACTCTTCCACAGCTGCGTGGCCAATGTGTTGAAATAATTACACAACGGGAGAAAAGTGAGGAGTTTTGTAATTACCATTCTTCTGACAGTTTAAATGCAGTTTTGTGCTCCACCAGAGGCTGCACGAGGGCTCCTCCTTCAGCGCCGTACGCCGATTTACACCGCCGAGAGTTGCGGCGTCTTGCGGGAGACACAAAAAGCACTTCATCCTCATCTGCAGCCTCTTCTGGAGTCCGGCAAACCGCTTCCCCCCCTAATCTAAACGCAAAACACGAGGAAAGCAAACAACTCGGTCTGATGATGATGATAATGATGATGATGATGATGATGATGATGATGGTTGGCATCATCGTCCCTGAGAATCTCGCTCTCGTTGCTTTAAATTATTGTAGCCACAGGCAAGGAAATGCAATGTAAAATTAATGTAAAGGTGAAAGTCAAATCAAATAATCCCCCGAGCCACCGGTTGATATTTACTCTCTTCTTACCTCTTCATATGTTGCACGTGATACAGTTTGTTTATCGAGCTTTGGCTGTAACCCAGATTTGCTGCTCTTATGCGCCATACTTGGAATTCTTCCACAGTTCCATCCTCGGGCGTGTAAGTTTCTTTATCCCCCCCCCC
>OMNV01017712.1:76468-100460 GCA_900303265.1 Brotula barbata
AAAAAAAAATAATAATAATAAAAATGGAAGGGTGGAGGGGGGAGGGGCTTCTTCAGAGGAGGAAAGGATCAATGAGCGAGGCGGCGCACAAATCATGTAGGCACGTCGGCATACAAACGAAACGGCGAGAGTTGGTCTATGCCAACTCAAATAGTCATTCATTCAACTTGTGTGTGTGTGTGTGTGTGTTGGGGCGGCACCGAGTGGGGAATGTGCATCTTTGCTTAATGTTTTCTCTCCGTGCAGCAAAAACAGTTTGTTTTAGGTCTGTCACGGCCTGTTGGGGCTTTGCTCGGTGGCGAGATGCCCTAATACATATTGATAATCATACACTGATGGTAATGGTAATAAACCACCTTTGTCACAGCGCTCAGGCGTGGGAGAGTAGAATGGATTAGCCGGGGTATTATTTTCCCTTTCTTGCCCATATTTCAATGCTGCTCTCCGTAACACCAAGCCAAGCTCATTGCATATTCTGCAAAGCACATATGGTGTTACATTAAAAACGTTGACTTAAATCCAGAGTTATGAAGCGGCAGGAGCAGCAATTGGAGGCCCAGTGCAGCAAAACAACTTAATGTCAGTCACTAATCCAGTTGCAGGTGTTCAGAAGAGCTGGGCTCAATTAAATCAAATTGGCTTTCACACAGTTATTCAAATTAGTTTAGAATCAAACACTTACAAACCAAATATGCTTACCTGAGCAGAATCGCCCTCCACTTTTACACTTCTTCTTTTCTTCCTATCTGACAGACAAGTCAAGGAGGGAGGGGCTGAAATAAAAGCAAATTTACATTTAAATCAAGTCTGGAAGCCGAACAAAAAATGCGATCAGGGTCGGTGTTCTCCCCCGCCTTAATCAAGGTCTTGATGTGATGACACACGCCTCACGACGAGTCGCTTAGCTCGTATCTCAAGAGAAGCTGAGCTAATAAGTTATTAGTGTGGTGCCCAGGCTGCAATTAAGCACCAATTAAAAGCACTGGTCGTGTGTTCGACATATTAAAAGACTGGAAAGGTTTTAAAAACACTGGCTTCCATCCGACTCGCATGAAGTACATTAACTGGTAACGGTGCAAAATAAATGTAAGCAAGGCAAATGAAAGCTTTAAAGAAGCATAGAAAGGGTCATTTTTATGCTTTTGAAAAGGAGTAATACCTTAAAGAATTCTGTCCAAATTAAATGTAAGGTGGTATCTTCATCCAAGGTAAAGCATTTGAGGTTCATTAACCTCTTGGACTCTCAGGCCACGGACCACTGGGTCCATATTCATAAAGTTTTATAATAGCCTACATTTTAGCAAAAGGCTGAAAGTTCCCAAAGATAACCAACATATCAGGGTAAAATAATACCCACGACATAAAATAAAGAGAATTTTACAGGGAAATTTTAAAATACAAAAGTAAAAAAGTAAAGATTACTATAATGAATGTAAGATTTTTTTTTTTTTTTATCAAACCGTCTCTTTAAATTATGAGATTTCTTGTGCTTTTTCCAGGTGAAATGCTGAATTATTAATGGGTTACGAGGATGAAAAGCCCAGTAAAATGAAAGAGAAAAGTTCTGTTGATAACCCTGAATGTTTTGCCTTGAAGTTTTCCTAATTCACCAATTGTTTAAGGGGTTAATAGCTTTAATCACTGTGTATATTTGTATATTTGCTGTGTTGAAATTGAGAACATTCCAGTTTGAGCAGCGAATGTTACTGATGTGTTGATACATTTCTGTCATACGTCTGCGGTGAGATGCTTCTTACTGTACATATACTACAGTTATGATATATTATGATATATTCTACACCATCTATGACGGCGTAGAATGATCAGAGACGACCACGTGGGGCTGTCGTTTGTTCGTCTTTTGCACAATAAATCATTTAACAAATGACACATCGCTTCACTCCAAAGTAAGCACTGCATGTAATTTAGGAAGGTAAGTCTTCATTGGCGGTATGATTGGATTTTTCAGCTCCGGAAAGAAAATCATCAGTCTTCTCCCGTGTTTAACGCTGCAAAATGCTGAACAAGCTTCTGCTTCTTAACACCCAGCAGCTGCTTTGTAAATCTTAATTGCAAGATTCCTGATTTATTCTCTGATTTAACAGAATTAAACACGTCGCGATGGGCTGTTTGACATCGTCGTGCAGCTTCAAAAACTGTTGCGTCCACGCTGTCAGGCATATTTAATCCTGAAATTAGATCGTCATCATCATCGCGTCGCAAAATTATCCTACAATTTAGGAAGGCCAGTGGAAACATGAAGATGGATCGCTCTTTGTTGTTGTTTCCTCTTTATATTTAGTCCATTCACACTCTCTTCCTCCTCTGGTTTCATCCCATCGTACTTTTTTTTCTGTTTTCTTTATGTCATGTTTTTCTCTTCTGCTCTGTCTGCCTGTATATCTCTCTGCCAGAAACATTGTCTGGTCCAGTGGAGACAGGACAGGATCAGCCAAACTCCATTCCTTCTCATCATATCTGACTTATTCTCCCTCTCTCTCTCTCTCTCACTCTCTCCTTATTTTCTGCAAAGCCCATTTGTCTCTGGCAGAAAACGGATTAGTCAGTCCAGTACATCTCCCTTCCCATCCAATCTGACCCTTTCTCACTCGATTTTATCTTTGTCTCCCGCTTGTTCATCGTGTTGTGTGGATAAGCGTGTGTGTGTGTGTGTGTGTGTGTGTGTGCCTGTCATCCTGTCTGACTCTTTGTTTTTCTCTTCCTGACCCTCTGATACAGCAGATAGGGATCAGACCGATCCAGTGGGATGTGAACATCACATCAACGGAACCCCAAAGCGCCCCGGAAAATCGCAGCCGGGGTGGGAGGGCCGGTTGAGGCTAAATGAGCCCGCCACTGGAGGGGGGAGCGACCTGCTGATCCACTCACGCCTGAGGTTGCTGTCACTTTTAGAGGGAAATAAGGTCAGTAGGGCAGTGGAGGAAAAACAGGGTCAGGTAACTTACTACGAGGACGATTATCGTTCCTGTCCAACTACGCTGTATTTTTACAGTGTTGGAGAGAACCTGGAGGACTTGGGGCTTTGAGGATTATGACATGAAAGCTCGTGTTTGTTGCTGTCACTATTCAAGGTGAAAATACACGAGGAAAGGTTGGATTTTGACTCTATCAAAACTATAATATGATATATGAAATGATATAACGTAGCACTACATAGCATAACAAGGCCGTCTATGTAATTTACTCTGAGATTATTCCATGCATATGTATAAATAGTTTAGTTTTTATATACTGTATATATATTTATTTGTTCTGTTGATACCAGGCAGCCCCTTTTCAAATGTCTAAAGTAACTAAATTAATATTTCTAACTTATTTTTGGATTTTGTCAGCGGTGTTGGATTCCGCTCTCTGAACGACGCCGCATGAGTTTTGACGTTACTTTATATTCTTCCATCTCTCTTTCTTTCCACTATGAAATACATTCTGCTCACTCTCACTTTCATCCAAAGTTGCCGTGCTCTCTGGCTTTTTGGGATTTTTCCTTCTTCACTTTATTAGCTTTTTCAGATATTACATTCCAACCTTCCTCCTTTCTTCCTAACTCACTTCCTGCCCCGTCACTTCCCCTTGCCATCTCCTGTCCATTTGCGATCCATCCGAGCCAAAGGTCTTCCTCCATTTGCTGTGATACTTGGTGCTACCCGTGCAAAGTTCTTGACAGCGTTGAGGTTTTATCTCTTTTCTCAATTTTCTGCCCCTTTCCTGTCCTCTCCTTTGAGCTGATTTATCCAAAATTGTATGTTTAGAGTCAATCTGTTCCTTGGTGTTTTTTACTTTTTCAGCGGAGATCTCCTTATTTCGTGCAGAAATAAACTGCGTTTATGCTGTGCAGTGGAAAAGTTAAAAACAACTTCTCTGGAGTACAACCTTGTAAACAACCACTCATTTATTATTTAACCAGAGACGTGGTTTATAGCAAGACATCAACATATTTGAAGGGAATGCGTGTTTCTGAAAAGTAATGTTTATCTTTAAGTCACATTTTTTTTAAGTTTTCGGAGAGGGCAAGTGTGTTTTGTGTATTACACATAAACATTAGGCTGCACTCTGCTATATCATACACAACACTGGATCCTCTACCGAAGCAAAAAGCAGAGTTCGGCTCGCTTTAATGATGCAGTGCCACCAAGGCCACATTAATAAGCAATTTACTGATAATAAAAATCCCATTACCCACCCAGTAAACAATACCAGCTGGTTCTGATCAAATTTTGCGTCTCTTCTCTGGCTGTCCTGTAACGGTACAACATAAATAAATAAAGCCAAATTAAACAAAACATTAAGATAGATTTTACATTACATCTTTAATTGTCTTTGTAGAATTACGGTCTACGTTTAGCTGAAAATGAAATTCAACGCACACAAACACCACACGGCAGATCAGATGGACGGACACCACGGACGGATGGATGGACGGACAGGACAAGACAAGACAATGGAACCTGACCTTTACAGTTTTATTAGATTTTCTCGGTAATTAAAAGCTTTTCCTGCGCTGGCGATCGCACTGAAAATTCAGCTCTCATGCTGCAGCTGGAGTTTCAGCGCTCTTAATAAACCACATGAAACCAGTGCGGACTGCAAAACTAAAGAACCAAATTAAAGGAGTCATTGGTGACGAAAGTCAAACATCTAAGAACATCTGGGTATGTCTCCGAGGAGTTGACAGATCAAAGCGGAGAATAAAGGACCAGCAGATACTGGAGAGATGAGCCGTACTGTGCATTCTAATGAAGATGCCCACGGTGCTCTGTTTCTGCTCCGTGTGTGGATTGTTGTTCATCTAAGAACTTGGATTTGGCTTGCTGCTGTGTTTATTTTAATGTCCTAAATGTAGTTTTGCCATCTTGCTGCTTTTTAAAAGACTTCAATACCTCACAAGACGACAGAATCTTCTTAGCTGAACAATTCCTGGATTGTTATGTGGAGTTCAAACTCTGCTGTTAGGATGCATCAACACCAGGCGAGGTGACACCTGTTGCTAGTCCTCTATCTCTGCTCTACTTCAAACTTGCTAGAAGTTCTGTCTTGCACCCTCGTAAGGATCATTTCTTTTTTTTGTTTGCATTCCCTGCAGTTATTTCCCTGCATGGCGCAGCGCGTGGTGTGTCGGCCTCTCCTCGTTTCCACCCACACCGTCTTATCAGTCCTGCCTTCGACAGTAATCAAACCACGTCTTGTATGGTGCGGCAGGAAAAAGTTGTATTTTTTATTGCAAACTGCATGATGGATGACACTATCCGCCACGTAGGATATTAACGTTTTTATGCAGTGCCCCCTTTCGTCCTGCTCTCTCAGCCAGATTCTAAAATCCTATAAATACTAACTGAGTGGCACGCTTTTAAAGTTTACTCAATTCTACCACTTGTCTTGACAGCACAATTTTGTTGCTCTTTTTTTTTTTTGCGAGCAACACAGCTTGCACTGGAGCTGGCTCGGCGACAGGGACACATTTATCTTGTTATAAAGCAATGCAAGATGTTGCAAAACGCTAAAATGAAAGTCAGCAACTGGGAGTCTTGTATGGACTGGAGTGAAGAGAAATTGTAGCCATTTGAGAGATTTTGTTCATTTTCTCTGGCAGTGATGTTTGACACACCAATGATTAACTTGAGGTGGTGTGTGTGCGTGAGAGAGAGAGAGAGAGAGAGAGAGAGAGAGACAAAACCTAAATGCTCCTTTGAGCTTATTTGCTAAAATTGTATCTGTTTAGTTTGAATTGGTGTATTCTTCTTTTTTCAGTGGAGATGAACTGCGTTTAAGCTGTGCAGTGGAAAAGTTAAAAACAACTTGTACCACCATGTAAACAACACCTCATTTATTATTTAACCAGAGACATGGTTCACAGCAACACAATAACATATGTGAAGGAAATCCTAACTCGAACCCACAATATGAAATGTTGTCATTACGTCATAGTATCGTTAATAGCAAAGTTATGATCCAACATTTAACCTTTATCCATCTAGGTAATGTAAGTCAAATATCTCATTATATCTCTGTGACATCTGTTTTAAATCTAAAATAGCAAAAGTGCACATTTATTGAAGTTGAAATGTGTTGAATGACACACAAAGCTGAGTGTTCTGTGTTCATCACTCGTGTCTGAAATTACTGGATTAATGTGCAGTCGGCTTGAGCCAAAGCGGTTGATAAAACTGGAGCACGTTGCATTTCATCGTTTCTTCAGCCAGGTTGAAAAAGCAACAAAAATGAAAGCCAAATGAAAATGGTGGAGAAAAAATGGTTTTAGAATTAAAAACCCTCAAAGTTTAGAAGGTTGTTGACTTCAGACCAAGCAGCGTGCTGTGCTCCATCCATCTCTGAGGCCACTGCGTTGTCTGAGGCGAGGCGGTGACTGCTCCCACCAATAGTGGCATCACAATCAGGGCAGCGCCGACTCTCCATCGCCCCTCCACACTCTGTTATCAGATACACGTGTCCATTAGGACATTTGTACCAGTGTCCAGGAGGCAGTTTCATGGCTGAGACAATCATCTTTCTCTCCTCATCACTGACTCCGAGGCCTGTTTGTGGAAGCTCCTCATCCAGTTTCTTCAAGACTTCCTTCACCTGGAGTTCATCTTGTTCGGTGAACGGGCCGAGCTTTGCCAAAACACCTCTTATTGTTTGGAGCGCAGACTGAATCTTCACACTTTGCACTTTTTGTCCTGCCGTGTAGCAGCGAACATTCAGATCAGCCAAGAGGTTGAGCCTCATGAGCTCTTGCTGCAAATCTGTGACTTGCTGTTCGGTGAACTTC
Organism: Brotula barbata; assembly: GCA_900303265.1. Classification (NCBI taxonomy): domain Eukaryota; kingdom Metazoa; phylum Chordata; class Actinopteri; order Ophidiiformes; family Ophidiidae; genus Brotula; species Brotula barbata. Next base: position 83,256 of record OMNV01017712.1, read on the forward strand.
TGATTGTAACCATTGAGCCACACCACGAACTGGTTAACGTTCTCGTTAAAACTCATGACGTCCGTCATTGACATGTTTTTTCTTGCGACCTCCTGAAGCTTTTTAACTCTTATTAGGAAATCCATTTTGTTCTCCAGGACCCTCAAATCGTTCGCTGTGCAGTACTTTTTCAGACTGTTTACGAGCGATTCGTATTCCTCATGTAGCTCAGTTTGAATGAGTTGGTTTTCCTTCCACTGTTTTTTAAGGGCTTTCTTTTGCTGTATAACAGCTGCCTGAGGTCCATTTATCTTCATCTTCACCATCTCTATCTCAGCCAGGCTGCGGTTGATGTGAGTTCCATAGCGTAGGTTTTTGCGGATTGGAGTTCGGCATTTTGGACATTCTTTTAGTTTTATGGCAACCTCCTCTGCATTTGAAAGTTGGTTGTCGTCCATCCAATGGTCCATGGCTGTGGATTCTAAGATGTGTCCACAGTCTTGTAGCTGGATGAAGCGAGATTGGGGGTCATCCTCAGTTCCGAAGAAAATATCTGTGACCTCATCCCGATGACAGATGCGACACTTAGTTGGACATCTGTCTCCGCACAAACCGATGCAGGGGTGGCCACACTCGAGGATCTTGTCACAGGGTTCGTTGCATGGCGGACGATCGCATGGCTCATGGCAAAGCTTACTGCAGCTCAGGTGAGGACACTGCCAAGGACAGGGCTCAGCGCAAGGAATACACAGCTCGCCACATTGCTTCCCGCATTTACTGTGGATGCAGCAATTATCACACTGCATCTTACAGGGCGGACAATCGCGGGTACAAGGCTCCCTGCACTTATGAGAGCACACCAGCAGACGGTCGCATTGGTGAGAACAAGGGTGATGGTGGCGTCCCTGAAAACACCTGCTGCAACTGCCCGTACAGACATGGCCACATTTCAGCACCTGCTGACATTCGCTCCTACATCTGGGCTCATCTTTTAATGTGTTGTAGTAGCAAGCATCTTGCTGGCTATGGCCACACCTGAGTTTAAAGGTGACCTTAACATCGCACATAGTGATGCATTCCGCCCCACAGACTGAAGTGCATGGATGTCCACACAGAAGCATCCTCTGGCAAGGCTCCTCACATATGAACTTGTCTGGATCCAGGTGGCAAGGAACCATCTGCTTGTGTTGACACGTGGGTATGATCTTCTCCACCTTCACTGGACAATCTGGACATTTTCGATGACACACTAATGGGCACTGGTGTCCCAGATCGCACAAAATCTTCTGGCACTTTTGGAGACATTTGTACATCTTGTGCTCTGCGTCGTAGGGGTGGCAGACACTGCGACAAACATGGCCACAATCCAAACGGAACTCACAGGGTTCTTGGCAGCCTCCCTCGGGGGCTTGTTTGAAATCATCTGCACAAGAAACTTTGGCCATATTTTTGGGATGGTTCTGACAGCACAGGGTCAACGCATTACCAATTTGACCCTTCGAACTCAAAGTGTGGAAGATGTTGCTCCACAGTTTCACTTGTTCCAGCATGGATCTGTTGCCTATGCAGTAGAGCCCTTTCTTGGCACGTGACAAGGCCACGCAGACACGATTTGGAATGTTCAGAAAACCAACTCTGCCCTGTTTGTTACTGCGGACAAGAGACAACAGAACGATGTCATTCTCTTCGCCTTGGTACTTGTCCACGACATGCACCTTGACACCTGAGAACTGATTAGCAGGCATGAGGTTTTGCAGACAGTGGAGCTGGCCTGTATAGGTTGTGAGGATGGTGATTTGCTCTGGTTTGTATTCCTGATGAAGCAGATAGCGGCAAAGAGAAACGACAAATGCCGCCTCATGTTGATTCTTATGGCTCTTGCCATCTTTGATCTCTAACTCCAGGTGGTTGTGTTCCACGAAGAACAAATTGGCGTGGAGTCCCTGAAAGACAGCAGACGTGAGTGAAACTCGTTCATTAATGGCATCATTTGATTGTCATTGCATTCCTTTGAACGTAACACTGGTGCAGTTTATTGATGATTATTACTCCGTGCAGGAAACGCGGTTGCAGGGTTGAGAATATAAATACAAAGCAAACCTTGATGTTTTCATAGTTCGTGACCGAGGGATGGTTTTCCAGCTCAGAGTAGATGTGTGGCGTCAGGAGACTGGCGATATCTGGCCTCATGCGGTGCTGCGAAAACAAACAAAAATATGAACACACGCGGACACGATCATAATTAGATGCAGAACATGCTATGTGTATATAGTTTAATTATGTTGTTTTGAAAACAGATTTTTCTACAATGTGTTACATGTGGAAATGAAACAAACCTGATAGTTGAGTCTGACAAATGGAATATCCATATTCACCAGCCTCTCAAACAAGGACACCTCAAGGCTGAAGTTCTTTGCTAGTTCATACACTGTTGCACTGGGGCGCAGCTACAGTAGAAAATATAGCAAAATTACAAATTACAATTACAAAAGGAACAACAATTAAAATACAAGTTGTGACCCGAAGGGACCATGTCATGTGTACAAATTGGATTTACTGATTCATTTGAAGTTACATAGGTGTTTTCCTTCTCTTTGAACCTCATCCATTCGGCAACAATTAACTTTGAAATTATGTCGGCTAAGTACATTTTAGTGATCTGCGTGTCAAAATCATGTAAATGAAGAACAGAGGGACGATACTTTTTGAAGCCTTAATTCCACCTCCACTTTCTCTCTCACTTTAAGTGCCTGCTCTACTGTTGCTTCTATTTTAGTAATAGCTGAAATGAGACATGGATGCGCCTCCAGCAAAGCTAGGTTGGATAAACAATACTCTGTTTTGACTGTCTGTTTGGGAGTGACTGGATAAGAATGCAGAATATAAGCACATCCGGTCTGACTTTCTTTGGCCGGTCGCACAGCGTACACGAGTATACATACGAGCGTGTAATGCGGAGGTGCGTAGCTGCGTGTGTGCTTGTGCGTACGCCTAATTTAGCTTGAGTGTGATTGTGCCTTATGGATGCAGGAATGGCGTGGGGGAGGTTTAGACAGACTCTGGTATAAATGTGAAGCATTGTGTTCTGCTTGATTCACCAGCAAACCTGTGATTAATGAACAGCACAACAATGCCAAAGCTTATTTTACTCTGAAAGTGTGATCCATCCACCTCAAGTACATGCACAGATTTCACAACAACAAAGCAGTGAACACTCGTCTGCAGAGTCAGGGATGATCAGTTCAAAGTAAACGTTCCAATGGATTTAACCATGGAACAAACAATCTCTTACTTGTATTACTACAAAGCCCGGCCTTGTTTAGTCAGCATGCATGACTCAAACACACCTCTACCTATTTGACTCAAGTAGTTTCAACCTATATGTTAAATATTGGTCACCGGAGCAACTCGTGGAAAATGGAGGAGAACCACTTTATACGTTAACATGTCTCACCTTAATAAAACAACAAAGACAGCCCCAGACATTAATATTCTACCAATGAATTGTGTAAAATGAAGAAGAATTCCGGTTCCCATTATTTGCCTAAGTTGAGCAACATGCTAGTTTTAAGTCTATGCCTTACTGTGCATTCGCTGCACGTGCTGGCTAGACGTTCAGTCGGCTTCAAGGAAGTCAGGTTTGTCTGACTGGTCAGATATGAATGCATACATTTTCTGCATAAACACGGGAGATATAGCAGGCAGAAAGTACAAAGCCTTCGTTGATACCAGGACAGAGTATTGAGACACCATAAAACTCGTGTAGTTATGAGCCCTCTCTGCAGATTGCTTAACAGGCTGTCTTGCCGTATGCCTTTGGCAGCCACTGACAAGTCGTATTAGCCGACTGATGTCCGGCAGATAGCTCGTCGCTTTATTCTATCTTGTGAATCTCTAATAGCGTGGCACGCGTTTTGACCAGCGTCCATTTTCCTCCAGGCACATGCACGCAAAAAACAAGCTGACAGCAGCACAAACACACAAACAGACACTCATAAGAAGGCAGGCGCACAAAATCCTAACTTTGCATATTCACACGGTAGCTTCCTCGCAATGGCTGTTCTGCAGACATGCCTCTATTTTTGTCTCTGTTTCGTCTCTTACCTGCTGGTGGTCTCCGATGAGGATCAGGTGTTGGCACGCGTCGCTCAGTGTGGTGATGGTGTGGGCCTCCAGAACCTCTGCGGCCTCTTCAACAATCACCACACACGGACTCACTTCTTGCAGCACACTTCGGTGCTTGGCTGCCCCTGTTGTTGTCATGCCGATCACCTAAAGTGCAGGTTCGTCTGTTAGTCAGTTTGTTTACATACAATACTCCTTTTTTATCGCTATTATGTCTCCTCTTGTTTTATACATGCTTTTGATCATACTTTTTTCAGAATCTGCTGTTTGCGTTTCATTTATTACTGTTAATTTTAATACAAGCCTCCAGGGGTTTAGGGGTGTAATCCCCCCCTTTCTGGGTGCCGTGTGTGAAACATTTGCAATTTATTGAAGCCAGTATGACATAATTATGTTCTTGCACTGACTTCAAGCTGTAGAAATGTAAATTGGCCTGACGTCACCAGGCCGAACATTGTCAAACACAAACTGCTTATTTTTAGTTCAGTTAACAATAAATGTTTCAAGGATTTAGGTAAACGAGGCTTTATTGTGGGTTATCTCCAAAACCGTTACCGACCCTGGCTGTTTTGAGGACGCTGATGTCCTGCTGACGTCGTACGTCAGCCAATCTATCCGCTGCATTCTGGTAGGCGAGTTCAGATTTTTGGATTTGGTCGCTGAGACCTGCCCTGTAGCGACCCACCCACAACCTGCAAACACAGAGCACGTTACGATTGATAAGACAGTTAGGACAATCAAATCAAATCAATCAAAGCCTCGGTCAGAAATATGGTTTCACAAATACAGGGAGACATGCTATATCTTTTTCAGAGGGAAATTACCAAATTTGTTAGTTTAAATGATAATTAAGACTGTGTAAACATGAATTTTTGCAATCCTGCTTCTACCGCGATAGGAAGTTGGAGCTATATCTTGGCACTCTGAGGTGAGAGGGTCCTCTGGGAGACATTTTCCTGGTGATTAGTTGACTTAATTATACACACTGGGAATACATGAGTTCTACCAGACTGAGTTTGCTTCAGGGATGAGAGAGACTGAGGGAGAAACAGGAGGGACGAAGGAGGAATGATGATGATCGAGGAAAAGGTCCAGAGAAATGTCAGAAAGGTGTTGGGGTGAGGTGACGATAGTAACAGCAGAAAAAAAGTGAAATAAGGACGCAGCTTTACCGATAGAGGTTCCATCTGTCAGGTCCACTTAACGTCCAGATATTAAAGATGGTTTTCTCCTGTCTTTCTGTCATGGCAGAGGTTTTCCCAACCTCTTTCTTCATTTTGTTCCTCATCTTTTTCTTCTGGGCCTTCTGTACCTGTACACAAGAGAGCAGAGCAAATGATTTAACACCTCTGAGTACACAAATAAATAATCATTTCAAAAAATCATACTAATAATACTAATAATAATGATAAGCATCCTCATCATCATCATTAGTAGCAGTAGTAGACATGGGGAGCGTCACTGTAAGATTATGTTTTCAGATTCTTTCCATCTCCTTTGTCTCGAGTGAGGAGCTGTCCAGTCCTGATCAGTGTGTGAACGTTGATCTCTTAGGTATGTGTGTGTGTGTGTGTGTGTGTGCTCCAGATAGAAATAACAAGAGAATCTTCTCTACCTCCCATATCTGATTGGTGGGGTCCGCCTCGATTTCAGCATCATCCAGTGTCATAGCCAGCATTGATTCTTCCACTTCTCTGAAAAGCCTCTTCATTTGCTTTTTTTTGTTCTCTTTATCATCTTTGTCACCACCGATGTCGTCAAGTATCCGCTCATCTTGGATCAGATCTGCCTCCTCCATAATTTGAATGAGGTCTTCCTTATCCATCTCCATATCTTCCACTGCTGCAGAATCGCCAACATTAGGGCAAAATCAGAATTCGGGAGAATTTTTTTATTATATTCTGCCACCAAGACCTCTGAGAATAAAGGTGTTAGACTGCGTCGGAAAATCCTAATACATTATCACATATTTAACACAAATACTGCATATAGTCTACTTTAAGCAGACACAGCCAGCGACATAAACCTCAGAGCTACCATTACAGTGCCATCTCAGAACTTACTTACTGCCTCGCTTAGGCAATCAGTGGTTACTGTAATACACCTGAGATTATAATGTCTGGACCTCTAATCTCGCAAGGAACACATAATAAAATCATGCAATCACCCACGATTATAAGTATAAGTTATTAATATTATTAGCTACACCTAAGTACCCAAAAATTTGACACTTTTACTTTTTGACAAAAACTGGAACATATGACGTTATTGATTTAATACTTATTTAGTCTTAGACTTATTTGCAATTGCATATATGAAATATTGTAGAGTAAATTTTGCTTGGGGAAGTATTTATTCCACTCCAACAATGACAACTCCACGATTACAATGTACCTAAATTTTCTTTTATCAATTGATGTGATGCTCCCCAGTGAAAATCCAAAAACAGAGCACGTACCACCATGAGAAACGCTAGTTAGGTTTGTCAGCTCTTGTTCGTCTAGCTGACAATACAAGTTCTCATTTTGTAATCATATTTCATTTCATATTCGATAAAAAATTCACTTCAGGTCACTATTAGAATAAACAGCTTCACAAACAGAATGTGAATCGAGCCACCATCTCTCAAGTGATAAATGTGCCTCTAAAATGATGAGATCAGACAATACAATTCAAATTTGGAGGGTTCGAATACAGATTTCAGTGATTCTGTAGTTGCATTCAATATCAACTTACAGTAAAAGGAGAAAAGGAAATGATGAGAGTGAAAGATCTTACCGTCATCTTCATACCCATACTCTGTCTCCCTCTGCTGGAAGGTAGCGTCACCCAGGCCCAACCATTCCATTATTAAACCGCGTCTCCCGGCCCACAATCCATGCATCTACAAATCATTCCATAAACACGTACAGATTAGTTTGCGTAAGGTTTTTACACACCATGTTATCATCTGAAAATTCAAATAACCTTTTGTTTTACAGTAGAGTAATTTCAATGTTCGAGAGCACAGTTTTGACACATGACAAAAGCCTTAACACTACAGTATTTGCAACTATGGGGTTCTTTGGGATGTTGCCGTATAGTTATGATGTTAGTTTAGTTACGATGGGCAGAAAAATAAGACCTCCTCTTCTGTCTTTAAATGAATACCCACAAAGCTTTTTTTCATTTTAAAAGATTTGTATGACTTACAGGTGACCGCAGACTTTGCTTGTGCATCTCAGAAATAAAAGGGAACAGGAGGTGTTCCTGCAAGACACCTGCCCAAGAGCACTTCATTCTAGCACTGTACTGCATGATTTCCTCCTCCTCCACATGCAGCTCCTTGTAAATCTGAAAGGAAAACACATGAATGCAATCATCAGGTGAATTAGTCACACATGAATCAAATTATTAGTACTTTTATTATTATTATTATTTTATTCTCATGTTGATCCCAACAACCTCATAGTGACCCACCTCTGAGTATGCATAACGCAGATGAGAGGGCATATTTCGTTTGACCTGAGGTAACTGACTCAGCACTCTCAGATTGAAATTCTTTAGGACTTCACTGTTGCTCCGACCTCCAACTCTCACTATTCCCCTGTCCAGAAATTTGGAGATACCTTTGATGCACAAGGAAGACATATGGTTATCACGTCCACAAAAACAGAACGCTTATTGCGAGTATACCTGATCTCACATCTCAGGATACATAAGAGCCAATACTAAAGAATGAAAAGGACATTCCTGGCCCATTAGCAATCATTTCACGTGTTATCAAAGCTATTAAGATTTATTTGTAGAAATAGTTTTTCATCTGTTATTGACAAACGACATGATCATGTCTTCAAACCACAACCAATACATACCCTCAAGGAACTGATCCAGGGCATGGTTGGTGTAACACACTACCAACATTGGAGAACTGTTCTCCCGAGGTTTCCAAAGTGTCTGATTGTCCAGCAGAGCCTGAGCGATCTTAAGGCCAACGTGGGTTTTTCCTGTGAAAATGAAGGTCAGTTTCATCATCTTGCAGTAATTACTTGGATTGAATTATTTTGAAATTCATCCATCCAGCAATGGCTTTTTAAAGGTTTACCAGTGCCAGGTGGCCCCTGTATGATGGCCAGTTCCTTGGTAAGGGCCAGCTTAAAGGCTCTCATTTGGGACTCATCCAGCCCAAGCTTCTCCATGCTAGGCCAGCGGTTTGGCTGCAGGCAGGGAAAGGGCTTGATGGTCCCCTTATAGCCACGGTCAGCAACAGATGACAGGTCATAAGTATCTTGTCTGCGCAGATAAGCTGGAGGGAGCACATCCGAGTTGCAGTCCACTATGTATCTGGAATTGTTATGCATGGGATGAAATGTGATGACCATTCTCTTGATATGTTGTAGTTTTAGAGATTGTGCTGTAGTTTAGCACTTGACTTAATGTCTATGTTACAGTATTTATCACTGATGCACAGACACACACATTTACCTGTGAAAGGGCAGATTGTCTTCTTTGACCTCCTGTAATCCCTCCAGAACGTATCGATAGGCTTCAAAGAAAGCAGTGGTCTCCACCATCAGGAACGCCTGATCTTTCTGTGGGATTTAATCATTTCGGTTCATGCGTCTGCTTTAAATTTTCCTAGTTTCAAATGCAATTCTACCATAACTTATCCAGGATTTAACAGGGCGAAGGAGTGTGAAAACATATACATTATCACACTTTTTAAAAACTGAATTGTTCAACTCCAGCAGCTCTTCTTTCCCACCTGAATTGTGGCCAACTTGTATCTGCTCTCTTCCGTAAAGGTAATTTGAACCTGGCCTTTCTCCAGATATTTGGGGTCCCGATCTGACACTGACGCGAACAAGAAGTTCTCAAAATGATCAGACGACAGGCAGACCAAAGAGCCGTAGATCAACCTCTTTGAATTCTGCCAGCGCACAAACTGTAGGAAAGATACAGAAGATGGCCGTCAAATCGCAATCACAATTACACAGAAAACATATGATGAGTCAAATGTCATAGTGCAGTTAAATTTTGTGAGGCATCCCATTCAAAGACTAACCTTAAGAGGCTCTGTGTCAAACTTGACAACATGGGCAAGGCCTGTTTGTGTGCACTTCAGCATGACCACTTTTGTGTCAAAATATACTCTGATGTCATCGAATTGCTTCTTCCTCAGTGCGTTATCATCTCCTGCCCCCATTTGAGCTTTGGTCCAAATCATTTTTTGGATCCCCTCACGGAGCGGCCGCACGAAGTCCTCTCTCAACAGCCGAAAGTGTGTGTCAAGGTAAAGGCGGGTGTTGGTGTAACGCTTAGAGGTGAGGTTGGGTCTCAGGAAGGGCCTCTGATCCTGTTGGAGCTCCTCGCGTGTTGGGTAGATGGGTATCGTTCTGAAATCCTGCAGCTCTTCCCCATCTACGTGAGAAGTTACAGTTCTTGGTTTGGTTTTTCATTCAGATATCTAAACAAATGTGTCAGTTTTAAAGCATTCATTGAGGGGTGGGCTTTATTTTCAAACACAAACGAGGCCTTACCTGGGTTATCGTCACCAGTGGTTAGGAGCGGGTAGGTCTCCCTGTCGGCGCGGAGGGTTCCCTCTCTGGATTTCTTCTGCAGGTGGCTGATGAGGCTTTGCAGATTTTCCACTTTCTCGTCCATTTGAGGTGGGATGTCCACTCCTGATGCTGTCAGGCTGCTGACAGACGCTCGGAGCAGGGTCAGTAGCATGCTCACTGCACGCATTGAGCTCGATGGATAGATGCTGAGCACCTGACAAGTACAAGGAACGGTACGCAACTTATTCACGGTGCCCATTCCACAGAGCGCTTGATTTGATTATTCTCATGTTTGAAATACAAAATAAAAACTGTACAATGAAGACACTAAAACATTTGAACTGCTACTGTCATTCAAACGACATTACTGAACATGTAGCACGACACAAAGGCCTCCATCCTTCGCCTGAGGACTTTTGCTTGTGTCCTCGCTTTTTTGTTGACCAGTTGATGCAGAGAAAGTCCACGTTTATTTCGCATGCATGCATTCACTCAATCGTTTACCTCAAGCATTAGAGCCAGGATGTTGTCCAGATGTTGCGGCGCTTGTTCCCTGCGGACAGGATTGGACTCTGCTTCCATGCCTACCACATAGTGAGGCACAGTCGTGCGGAGGAACTCGGAATCTTTTAGTATTTCAGCCAGGTGCTGCAGGGTCCCTCTGTCTGTCTTGGTTTTGAAGGCTTTGCTTAGCACGAGACAGAGGAGCCCCACCAGATCCGGTCTCATGTCTGTCTCTCCCAGGACAGTGAGCAGAGCAGGGTTCGACGTGATGGTAATAGCCACCTCAGACGGGTCTTTTAGAGAGAGCTCTTCTAAGGTTTTGTAACCGAGTTTACGGCCTCGTGGCTGCCCACTACCTGTGGATCGTGATCTCCATTTGTCCCTCTCTTGTTCTCCTCCCGATCCATTCTTTCCCTCATACTGTCTGCATCCATGTCTGTCAACACTAAGAGCTCCTGTCCGGTCAAAGGTTAAAGCATTATCCCTCTTTGCTCCATCTCCACCTCTTCCAGCTCCACCTCTCCCTGAACCTGTCATTCCCCTTGTGCGTTTCTCTCCATTTCCTCCTCTCCATGCACCTCTCTCTCGCTGTCCCGTCTTCTCTCCATTTGGCCCGCTTCGTCCACCCATCTCCTCCGCTGCCTTCCTCTCTTTTTTTCTACCTCTCCCGGACCCTTTCTCCGCCTTTGCCTCGCCCTCTCCATTTTCTCCTCTCACTTGATCTATCCTTCCATTTGCCCGCATCACTCCGTACCCGATTCCTGCCTGCCCGTACCACAACTGTGACACTGCACCTCTGCTGACATTTGCCTCTTCCTCTTGACCTTGTCCTCTCCCTCTACATCCGGTTATTCCTCCTCTACCTACACCTCTTCTACACCTCCATCTACCTCTTCTGGCACTCTCATTTGGGCCAGCATCAACTGGTGAAAAAAAGAAACAATGCGTTAACACACAGACCGTAATAATAAGTTAGCTACGTTTGAATAAATCAACTCATAACACAGCATTACCATGACTTGATCCTCTTCTCTCTGTGTTTGGCTTCCATCCTTCCATAGTCTTATCTATGGCCTTAGACGGGATCCTGAGGATAGTTGCAAGAAAGTGAAAAACAGATTCTATTTAGTATGTTAGTATTGGATCTGGTAATTGCTGTTAAGATTTAAGGGCAATAATTGGGGAATTACTATGTTGTTCTGGATTTATTCCTAAATTGTGAGGGATGTTGCCCAAGTTCAATGTTGTTTGAGACATTTTGGGATTAATATTTCATAGTTTTACAAAGTATTTCCTCCACAATTTTCTGAGTTGCTCCATGAAATCCCTTGACTTCAGCTAATTCCTGTAACATTCATTTGATTTTATTGCCAAATTTTCAGCTTTATTTTAAAGTGCAGTTCACAGCTTTTCGGAATTTAGAGCTTTAACTAAAGATTATTTTGATAACTAACAAATTCAGTGGAATAATCTTTCCGTTCATTTTGTATCCAACAGTGTGGTGAAGAAGAAGAAGAAGAAGAAGAAGAAGAAATGTACGATCAATAAATGCATTTAACCCACCCTGACTATGTGGAGCAGTAGTCAGCACTCACATGCACATGCAAACACACACACACTCTGCACATCTCGGGGACTAACTCCAGCTGTCTTGGTCAAGGCCAATAACAGGAGTAGTTTGCCTAAAACACAAATGTTTCGTGGGTGGAGGAAACCTAGTATGAAGACACGGGAAGAACAAAACTTCCATCAGATTGTCATGTACTGTGCGCGGCCTGCAATACACCTATCCTACCAGTAGAGGCTGCTATTTCAGCGTCCAGCCCAAGCTGCTCCTTTTTCCATACAGCCTTTCTGCTCATCCAAATCACGTCTATTATGTTTTGTTTGGGTATGGCGGCAATTTACTGTTGATTATTTCCTTTTGGATTTTGATAAATCCTTAAGGTATTTCATATCTAAGGTTCACTTTTTCCTATGTACTATGGCTATGTCATAAGTCAGGTCATGTGTCATGCTTAGCTTATGATTATGTCTTAAGCTATCCCATATTGTAAGTGGCTTAAGACAGATGAAACAAGATATGTTCAAGGTTGTAAAGACTCGGGCATCTAGACAGACAGACAGACAGACAGAGAGAGAGAGAAACAGACAGAATTTGCGTCTGGGGTTTTATCTATTTGCATGTGTTTTCTTAAGCTTAAATTCTGAGCTGAGATGAGGGCCTGTGTTGGCCAATACATGCAGGTTAATAAATATTTTCATTTCTTTTAGTATAAAATAAATTTAAAATAAGTAAATCTATGTCGCTGCATTACAAAAAATACAAAAGGGTTTTAGTTTTTTTATTGTTGACATTGATGACAATATCAACTATTTGTTCCAGCCCTATTTGGAATGATCTTTCCATGGTTTTAATACGTTTCATAGATAGGAGTTTTCCTGTGGTCAAGGAAATTCAACTCATTTGACACTCAAGATTTTTAATTGGTTATTGATGGCACTATAAGGCGGCCATCCATCTAGAATACAGAAGAGTTTTAGTAAAAAAAGTAAAACCATAACATTTGTAGAAAATCTGATGAAAAAAAAAAGCCTTGTCGACATGGTCATTAATGCTTTAATCGCCCTGACCGTCCTAACAACAAACGACGTGTGCCCCCTAGTGGCTGTATTGAGGTCATGCATTGGAGCGAAGGTTTCTGTTCTCCAGAAATCGAATGACGACTCAGTATGCAGCCCTTACATACTCATGAAGCCAAAAATAGGTCCCTGATTTTGGATTCAAATGTGTATATATGCGGATGGAAAATTAACAATTGGAAAACTAGCCATATTCAAAATAGCAGCGAATATTTCAAAATAGCAGCGAGTATTTCAAAATAGAAGCGAATATTACAAAATAGCAGCGAATACATTGTTGCTTATTTCTAATCATCTCCATACATTCTAACGAACATTCTTTTTTTTATCGTCACCACACAGTTACTGTTCCCGTTTCAATTTATAATCAGCTTTCTATTTGATCATAATAAAAAAAAGAAAAACAATGCTTCCGTCTACGCTTCCCCACCACCCTCCCACCCAATATAACTTACCTCGACTGAAATTCACTTGACACGACGTTTTCCCGTGTAACTTCACTTTAACAAGCACAGAATGAAATCAGACATCCTCGGGCATTTTGCTTAGTCAGTCTGAGAAGAACCGGACCGCTCAGCTGCTATTTAAACCACCTGCGCGTTTCCGCCCTGTCTCGGTTTCGTTTCGTCAGAATTATTTTTTTTTTTTTTCCCTCATTAACAATTGACAAATACAAACATTTAAGGCACATTTCCAATAATCCAAAACATTTCCTGTGTTGACACAGTATAAAAATATAAATAAACTAAACTAAAGACATAACATAAAAGAAACAGTGAGAGTCTTATTCCAGTAACATTACATAACATACAGTAATTTGCAGGGTGTTTCTGTCCGTCAGACATTGAGACTTTGCCAAGAGCTTGGGTTAATTCTTCCATCCATTGAAGTGAGGTGTCACTTTTAAGTATTTGCATTTATGAATGAAATGTTTAGTCAACAAAATGAGGTTATTTATAAAGAAGTCCATGTTTTTCGCCTTCATCGGTACTTTCGTTTTAATCGACATAAACTCTTGAGGATACTTATCCATATTTTTTCACACATTTTCTCTCTCATTTTCTTCATTACTGGTGATCATGAAGCCTAGGTATTTGACTTATATAATGATATAATGAATAATGATAATAAATAATATAATAAAACAATAACAATAATAATTGTTCATTGTTGTTGTTGTTATTATCAAGTCAGGATGAGGCGTTATTTTCTCCCACCCCAGATTCGACAACAACAACGTGATTGACCACTCGATATCACATGATACCGTGAGACCAAAATGTTGCACTTCAATCTAGGTTTTGTACGAATACGTATACGTATACTAATATGTTAAAGCTACATTACCCTACTCAACACCCTAATCACAACCGTGACCCTTAAATTTAACAACTTTGACTAATTGTAAGTTTTGTTGACTTCCGGGAAAGTTCTTTCTGCTTGTTCTTTATTGGCTATAGACTCTTGGACGGCCCTCCTTCTTGTCGAATTTCGGACTGGGGTCTCAAGACTGGCAAAAAATTACGCAGAGCACGTTCCACCTCTGGCCCCTCCCATCATCCTGGCAAACGTCATTATCTCTTCCGGCCAGGGAAGCTAGCTTTTGTTGATGTATCCCGTAGGTCGCAAAGTAAACATGTAGCAATTCCTCAACTTGACTGTTTTCATTTTACACTGTATCTAAGAATTGGTACAGAGTTTAACAGCAACCACAGCGATCATGGCTGTTTTGATAAAAATACCTTCGGAGGCAGGATGGTGTAGCGTTAGCTTCATATCAGGCTAGCTAATATTACACAGCTAACAATTAGGCCCTGTTTGCTTGAAACATAGTCTGCAATTGGCACTCATCAGCGGTTAAACCGTGGTTAGCCAAGCCAAAAAGATGACAAGTAACTTTTACTAAAAGCAAACGTCACGGAGTGGAGATAAAATGAAACCAAGAAGCTGTACCTCGTCACCTATGAATGGAAAACAAGGTAAGAGAGCTGACTTGTCTCTAAATTAGCTGTTTCTGTTACGGGCAAGATAAATCGAACAGATTATCGGTGGCTTTTTTTTTTGGCTTTGGCTTTAGCTTTATTGGATTCCATGCTAACATCTGTTTCTGCGTGTGTGTCAGACTGGGACTCCAGACGCAAGAGGAAAATCGCAGATATCACACAGGCCCTGAGTGTGTGTCCGGTGGATGTTGCAGCTCTGAGGAGGATGGCTATCAGCGAGGGCGGACTGCTGACCGACGAGATCCGCTGTCAAGTGTGGCCTCGGCTTCTCAACGTTCCTTCACAAGTCCTTGAGCAGGAACCGGGTAGAAAAGCTTCACTTACCTACAATTATGACAATTTCTTATAACAAAGATAGCTGTCCTCGCATCATTACAAAGATCTGGCAATATAGCTTAAGCATTACACTGCTACACCATTGGTTTTCAGTCTTGCCCCTTGACTGCTACAGCCCTGCATCTTCTCCACGTTTCCCTGATTATAGATCAGCAGTGTTTCCATGTTAGGAAATGTGTAGAAGAGAGATATGGAAATGTAAGCTTTCATGCTGCTCTGCATGTTTGTCTCTCTGTAAGTAAAGGTTGAATGGATATTGGATGAAATGACAAATTTAAATAGGCCATCGCAAACAATGAGATAACTATCAAGCAGTTACATTGAACATTTGGGTTTTCTGTGCCATCAGTCATCTCCAACAAAGTTGCTCCCTGACTTAATAGAAAGAACACCTTTTATATGTATGCGGATATAATTAGACCATCATAATCAACTAGTAAAAGCGGACGAACAAGTCACTGCCTATTCATGGCACATGTTTCGTTTAACAAACCGCCAGTCACCTGGGCACACCCCTTTTTCAGCCCATAATACATTGATATACTGATATAATGCACATTAATAAACATATCCAATTCTTCAAAGTTTCCTCATCAATCTACACACAAAACCCCAAAATAACAGTGAAAACAGAAGTTTTTGCAAATCTATTCAAATTTAAAAAACTGAAAAATGTAAACACTTCATAATTTTTTTATGTCTTTATACATGTGTAGGAGTGAGTAATGGGCTTGAATGCCACTGATGCATGTCGATCTAGAGATGTCTTCATTACATGTTGTGCAAACATTCCCTTCTTGACTATATGGCACATTATTAACACAGCCTGGCAACATTGTTAGCATTGTGGCACATCCAAGCAGTGTACGGTAAAGATAATGGTACTGTGACCTGTCCAGAATCGGTAGAACGGGAGAATAACAAAGACTACAACCAGGTGCTGCTGGATGTACAACGTTCGCTGCGAAGGTTCCCACCTGGTGAGTAGAATACATTTTGTATGGTTGGAGAAAATAATTTTTGAGGCGGTCATGCTTTTCTGGAGAATGATCCTTAAATATACTGATTTGGTTGCTTTGTATTGCTCAGACTTGCAGCTTTTTCATTGCAACTGTAATTCTTTCCTAATTGTTATTGTCATTGCTGTGTCTAGAGAGTTAATTATCAATCCAGTGACATTGCTAAATCGTTGATAATATGAATATAGGCTTTTGTATTGTAATTCATGAACTGATGGGCAGGTATGCCAGATGAGCAGAGGGAGGGTCTTCAAGAAGAGCTCATTGACATCATTCTCAGAGTTTTGAAACGGAATCCCCAACTGCACTACTACCAAGGATACCATGACATTGTTGTTACCTTCTTATTGGTCCTGGGAGAGCGCCTAGCAACTGCATTAGTGGAGAAGCTGTCCACACATCACCTCAGGTGTATGCCTTTTATACTCTTAATGGTTCATTATGTTCCCTCTTCACCACATTACTTCAGATTTTCTCTTCTTTGTCTAATACATGCTCTTTGTTTTTTCTCTTTCCCAGGGACTTCATGGATCCCACCATGGACAACACTAAACACATTCTTAATTATTTGATGCCCATCATTGAGCGGGTCAACCCAGAAGTGCATGACTTCATGCAGCAGTAGGTGTATTTACTGTTTTAAAACACACAACCCCCACACATACTGTAAAGAAGAATCTGCTGTTAAAAAGAATTGGATCACACACTAAAACCAATATAAGCCGTTATACCTATATAATTTGTGGGATTCTGACACACCCTATGCTTGCGTGCTTAGCAGGCATTTTGTCAAGCATGTTGTCCAACTGCAGTTCAGGATAACTATAAGTAACGCTAGAGCCAATCATTTCTGTAGTAGTCACTTCTGGGGATTCAGTGGAATCATTTCTCCCACACGTGGAAGGCAAGGAGAAGAGACATTGAGAGAAATCACCAATCCTGAGCTTCTCAAGGTACTTGTTTCTCTCCGATAGGAACAGGTTTACCCAAATAGTGCTTAGGCATCTCTTTCTATCGGAGCTTTAACGATTCACGGCTCGGTCAACTGTTTTCCCC
>OMNV01017712.1:111417-134537 GCA_900303265.1 Brotula barbata
CAAGCCTCCACGGTCCACAGCCGGAGCCAAACCCACGACCACGGTGTGACTCGTCGCATTCAAAGATGCTGGCTTGTACGGAGATGATCACCATGTGCCTGCAGTCGGCCAAACAGAAGCATCTCCGGGCTCAGCTGCAACCGCAGCCGCTGCACAACAGCACCGGGCAAGGGCTGACTATCTTTCATGATGTAAGTGGACCTGTGCTCTTATACATCATACATCATGATCATTACAGAGAGAGCAAAGTGGGACTGATCGCAACTCCACAGATTATTATTAGTTGTCTTTACTGAAGCAGCTGTATAACTATCAGTAAAGGGATGATGTACAGAAAGAAGAGCAGTATATCTCAATTAACCTGTTATCTATGGGGTCCGAATAATTTGGCTCACTTCTTTATTCATTTATTTATTTGCAAAATTCATTCCACAGACAGATTTAACGACATGATCAACTGCAATATCAGCCAGTAAAAGTAACAATTGTGTGTGTGTGTTGTGTGTCAGAGGGGAGCGCAGGAAGGGTCGCAGCTGCCGCCTCTGCATGATAATATAAGCTCTCACAGTTGGACAGGTTTAAGGGATGCTGGGGGTTCTCCCAATGTATACACACACACACACACACACATATTCAGAGGTCACATGCCGGTGTCGTTTACAGATTTATGCCCCCAAAATCAACGGGAGTATCTCCTGATGTTTATCAAAATATGGAGATGAATACATAAAACGTAGTAACCTGGGGATCGTGGCATTATCGTAATCATGGCCGTCATGTCCAGCATCCATACAGTTGGGGTAGCTGACACAACTGACTTTACGCCATGCAGTACTCTTGCAGGAATGTCTAAATAAGGTCATTTTTCACATCCTGCAGAAACGTCACTACGGGTGCACGCTGTCCCTGAGAGGAGGAGAGTGCCAGAGTGTCTCCAAATTTAGTTCCCAAACGTAGATTTCACTGTTGCTAGACCACGAACACACAGACACACACAGACAGTTCTGCGTTCAAACACATATCTGTAAAAAGGTTTGTATTTGTGAGATTGTCGACGGTCTTTGTTGTCCTAGTTTTTGTTGCTAGCCACGTCTGAGCTTTACATCTCACTGTATCAGCATTCAGCATATTTTTGCCCCCTCTCACTCTTATTTGTTGAAGGATAAAGGGGAATTTGTAACTGGAAGTCTTGTTCCTGTTCCCAAATTATTCTGCTGGTACAGCTGACAGTTGACACTTCTCAATTTGTAGGGGCATAGCATCTCCATCTGACTGAGTTCAGGCAAAGGATGACAAAACAAAGAGAATTAACCATCAGTGCTGCTGCTCAGCTAAAAAGAAATGCAGCGTGTCCTTAAAACCTAACTTGCAAAAGCTGTACAATAATTCATGGATGATTGATTTTCAATATCAGGCCAAAGGATTTTATTACTTGAGAAGAGCATTGATTTTTGAGTAGTCATCAAAACAGTAGTTTTGTGTTTTGCTGGCCCCATACAATCCCCAGTTTGCCATCTTTTCTGAGTCCATCCACATGATCGTTAGGAATCTTAGAAAATCAGCCAACGTGACAGCTGGAACAATTCCTATTCAGAGAGTGAGAAACAAAGCTGCGTCAAAGAAAAAGTGACTTCTTAAGGCCAGCGCCAATTAATGACACCGGTGATTGTGGTGGGAGGCTTCACCGTCCACGTTGTTGACTGCCACTTTCACTTGTTTGTGATGTGTGCTCCGTGTTTGATCACTATCTCCCTCCCTCTCTCCCTCCCTCCTGTCTTCTCCATCTCTGTGCTCCTTTCCTCTTTATCTCTTGAGCTGAAATAAACAGGCATGTAATGAAGGAAGCAAAAAGCCACAGATCAATGTTTGAGAAAGAGGAGAGTGCCAAGGAAAAGGGAAAAGTAATCCAGATAGTAGATGAAATACAACTAACTCAAAGACATGATTAAAAAAAAGCCTGTGCAGCAGAGTGAGCCCGTAGTGCCTGAGAGCCCACTGTCTTAACACCTGCCACCGTGGCATCAGAACAGCAGCTCTCTGGGAAGCAGGTCTGACCTTTTCTGCACTTGCTGTAAATGATGCATTATCATCTCTTGACACTGGAAAGCCTAAAGCCAAACAATGAGAATCCTTATTTTATCTTTTCTACCACAGGCACAGATAGGGATGGAATATGGAGGTAAAGAGCCGACACTGGACTACAACAAATCAGCATATCTCTAATTTCCATATAGCACATTTCATCATCCTGCTCATCCAGCGATGGTTCAAATCAGATAACAAAAAAAAAACATGCTTTTATGTCTTCCAGTCTGCAGAAAAGTGGTGCTGTGGTTTTGGATGTAGAACCAGAATGTTTAGTTGTGTAGGTAGAACTCTCCATGCTCTTATATAAGTCATGGCTGAGACAGACATTGCCAGACAGGGGGCAGAAGCGGAGACCTTGAGCTTGTTGACGCACAGCAAATGAAAGCGAGGGCAGCTTCTGCTGTTATTAATAACGTGTAAGTCAAAACCAGCGAGCGCGTCAGGCCTGACCGTGCTCTAACAATGCAGTCAAGGGTGAGCAGTAGAATAGAACAGAATAGTGTTTGAGTCATAATCGTTGAATGTTGAAAATTGTACTACATTCTGAAACTGAATGTTATGTCTTAATATACAGTTAATTATGCAGTCTTTGCTGCACAAACAATCTACATACAGCTAGAGGTTCATTTTAATGCCATACTTTGGAAATTAAAACAAAACTCAGCCTTAAAATTAAGACAACTGTAATTGTGTACTGGATTTTTTTTTTTTACCACTAATCTTGCTGCAGCTTTGATCAATTATTTATTGTCGTTGTGTTTGCATGCAGTTTAACAATGGGATGTATGGTTGTCACTGGGATTGTAGTTTTCGCCAGTAATTCCAAACGTGTCCAATCTGTTGTGTGGTGCCTCAGTCCAATTCTGCTTTCATTCCAGCTGGCTGTCATTGGTCCAGTAGTGATTAGTCTAGTGATTGGTTTAGGATTTGTTTAAACAGACCAATTTGTTCAGTCAACAGATGTGTGCTTTGCACTCAGGGAGAGCTGAAGATGATGGTGCAGGATGTTTGTGTTTTGGAGGCTAAATCTTATTTTGTCACAAAATGGAGCACAGCCCCTGCAATTCTCTGATTATCAGTGTTTCATCACTCAGTTAGTGCTACGTGGGGTTTTTTTTTAAGTGGCAAACACTTTTTGCCGCTTTTACTACTGACCAATTGGAATTCAACTTAAAGTGCTCACACACAGCTTCCATTGTGTCGGGAGGCACTTCAAGCTCCAGGCCCCATTCCATTTCTGTTCAGTCTATGCGGGCAAGACAGTCAAAGGAAAAGTCCCAACAAAATGGCGTTTCTGTTCTATTTTATTGGTATTGCCGTATATGTAGTCACGTGTGCTAATTCATCCTCTCCCTCCCGTGGTGCTCAGTTTGAAGCAAATAACCATCGCCTCTCCTCTCTTTTCAGATTTTTCGCAGAGCAGACAAAAATGGTGAGTAACGAATAACATTGTGTGTTTTTTTTTGCAATAATTGCTGTTTCCCCACATTTTTCATGCTGTCACTGCGGTCCAACCTTGTGCAGAAGTAATGTAGCCCAATAAATGACTTCCATTGATGCTCTGTTATTGGTCATGGTCCATTGAATTTCTGTGCCCAATTAAAATCACGCTAAGATGCTGGGTTGTGAGCATGATATAAAAATACACCTCTGTCAAATGGAGATCTACAAATGTATGTGAATTATATTAATGTGGACTATGACAACAGAGGCATTTTTCTATCAGTGAATCACTGATAATGTAACTGTAGAGTCTACACAAATGAATCCAGGTAACGTTATAGGTGATGGTCTTTGATAACATGCATTTGACAAATTTGGTTCCTAGTTGGAAAAGTACTACTGTATAATTTCATGTCCTCAAAGCAGATAAATGTCAGTTGTCTGGATAAGTGGTACCTGTCTTGTAAGTGTGGTGATCAGACTGCAGATGCATCCCCGGCGGGGACAATGCAGCCACACGGCAGTCAAAGGCAGTATTGCGTGAGGTAACAAGATGACTAATAAACAGGCTGATAAATCCTCATGGGATTAAGTCTGGAAAGGCTGACTTCACTTAACGGAACATAGGTTTTGACACGGTAAATGTTAGAATGAGGCCTGTACCGGGTTATCATCCCACTCAACAATCGACAGGGCGCATGCAGACAGTCTTCAGGTCTATAACCAACACAGAAGAGGTAGGCGGAACCTCTGGGAAATGAAACATTTCCAAAGTTTATACATTTTTAGGATGAGGATTACCAAAAAGATCTTTTGACAAGAAGCGGTTATCTTTTTATATGTCAACACAGACTGATGGTGTTTTTGTGTTCGGAGGAACTAACAGTTCTCTTTGATTACACTTAAATAATTTATTTGTATCTATCTGTTGCATCTCTGCTAATGACAAGAATAGCAAACTTATACGTCAGTGTATATGTCAAACAGCACGTTGGTCCCTGGTAGGTCAGATTAATCAGATGGATTGCTTTTGGCACAGAAGTAGATTGGAGTTTGCACAATCTGGAGGAGGCTGTTCCTCCATTGCAAATGGACTTGAGGCTTTTAGGATTGCTTTAAATGGCATCAAGGCCAGAGTGGGAAAGCCTGCCAACTGGTTTTCAGAGAGTCTGACAAAGAGAGGGAGCGTTTGTAACGTTAAGCAGCACATAAATGCATGGATATACGAGGTGTATCCTGTTGGGTGCTGCGTCAAACATAGAAGAACATACAGAATAGATATGAGCTGACAAGACAGAGAGAAGCTGGATCCCAGTGTGCCTGAGGACTCACAGGTCCAAGCTGCTAGCTGCTAACAATCACAAAACCTACGAGGTTTGATTGGAGGGAGGTTGAGGACAGTATTCAGTTTGTGATGGAAATGTATAGTTTTTACTAAGGTGATTATTATCATTATAATCTCTCACGTTACATTTTTCTAAATTACCTATTTATTTAGAAAAAACCCTATATGCCTGAAATTGTCTCCTAAATGTACCTGACAGAGCCATGGATTCACAGCAAACAACCCTTTGACGAATCCTACAAATTAAATATATTCAACGCTCATGTTTAATATCTATTTAAATACATGATTGCCATCCTTGCTTTCTGGTGGCACGTTTGAGCGAGAAAAAAAAGATGTTCTTTTCTTACTTATTCTTTCAAAATACAATTGAGATAATTGCCAAAGCAGAAGAAGAAATGATGGGTCGTGGTTGTAATCAGCATGCCTCTAAACAGCAGTTACTTCTCAAGAGCCCTTAACCTTTGATTTGAGCCTCGTCATTAATAAATTGTGGGACTGCAGACCAAATAAATTCTCTGTTAAATCTTGGTTATAATGAGCTGAGCTGACCTGTGATGAGCGTTATCACTGTACCCATAATGATGAAGGCCTAGTGAACGAGGAGAGGATGAGGGATAAAAAACAAAAAAACAAAACAGAAATTATACTGTGATGATACATTTGCACTATTATACACTATTACACTGGGCTTAGTATTACTTAATTCACCCACAAAGTAAAGAATAAATGATGGAAGGAAAAGAATTTCCAAATTGTCTCCCTTTACATTTTTCCCACCAAGTTTTTCTATCGTTTGAAGGCCTACGACCACTGCCTGTAACCAATGTGTGTAAACTCCCAGAGCTAATTAGCCATCTTCCACAGTAACTGTCACAAACTAATTGGCTAAATGGTCACAGTTTAACACTCCCAGACTCAAATGTACAGGGAAGATGTGTTTCTTTCTTACCCAGTTATTCAGATGTATATATAGATTCACAGCGTGACGGTTAGAGAGGCCGTTGGATATCTTCTCAGCTTTCAATGACCAAAGAGGTTCCAACCATTAGTGGAGAAAGCAGAAGCACTAGGATATGTGGGCTAAAAGCAGCAGCCAGTCTTAAATTAGGATACGGGGACGGAAAGAACGCTGATATGAAAGTCTTTCTCACAGATGGTCCTCTAGAGCACTTTCTACTAGACCTTTTATACTAAGAACACCAAAATCGTTAATGGTTATGCATATCGTAGTGCCTGGTTTTACATGAAGTGCATAGGAATCTACCGTGGAAAGAGAAGGTCCAACTCTCTTAGTAATGCTATTTGCTTTTGGAGCTTTGAAGCATCCCTGGGAATTTATAAACCACTTAGGAGAGGCTGCAAAGGGACGGACCTTTGGAGAGATAAGAGTGCGGCCTAGTTTGTGCCCTACTTTACTGTACTTCCACACTTCCTCCTTTGGTTCTTGTTTACTCTGGCCTATAGATGCTTTGTTTAGATCTGTCACATTTTTGGAGACTATAAAAGAATAACAGCTCTCTCTGTATCGTTCTGTGGGAAACCGTCTCACATCCACAACCACACACTTAAGTTGGAAACTTTTTTTTCTCTGAAGTTGAACTTTATGTTTGAATTTCTGTTGATGTTTTGACACGATGTTGTTCGTGCAAAGCCCAAAAACAAAAAAGGAAAAGACAGGCAAAAACAGCACAAAACAGTAGGCTTTAATCCTAACATGAAAGGCAGAACAAAGTCCATGCACAAAAATGATCAGAATCTTGGAACTCTCCCTCAACCCTTTATGATTAAATGACCACACGGGGGATCCTGAAGGTTGAGATCCTCAATGTCCAGACAACAAATCAGTACAGACCCAAACAAGCAGCTATATTTGATCCATCTGTGCAACTTGACATATACGTAAATATTTAATGTAACTTCCAGCTGATGCTTGACCGTGCATGGATGCAGCATTTGGCAAATATGTTTTGCATTCATTCCTCCATCCTCCCTTCTGCCGTCCTCTTCTCTCACTCACAGCAGGAGAAATTTAGGAGTATGAGTTTTAATCCCTACCTCACTGTGAGTGTTTATGTCCGTTCTCCTTTTTTTTTGGCATTATCTGATGCCATCTGGCTACATGGTTAACTGAAGGCCCGAATGGGATTAAAACAGGATTGCTTGAATACAAGCTAATTAAGGTTCCAGAATTCTCTTTGAAAAGTTTGACACAATTTGCCTCTTTTAAAAGTGGACATTCCTGTCAAATTTGTCTGTGTTCAGATGAAAAGTGAATTTATTCAATTCATCTACAATTAGACATTTTATAATCTTTATTGTTGTGTCGTAGAGGGTAACACAAAACCTTGTCTCTATATCCAGGTCATCCGTGTCATCATGGATGTAGTAAAACCAGTGTCCCAGGCCAGTGTGTTCTTTTAGGTCATGCTTTCATGAAGAAGACATTTAGCCCAGAACTGTCAGAGTAAATTGAAGAGAGTCCCAGCTGTCATCATTAGTCCATCAAAGAGTCGATGATCAGAGTGTCATTTCTGGGAAGAAGCACTACTGTCTGTTTAGTTTGACACCACAAACATGGGTGGCTCTCCAAATACAAGCCTCAGAGAGAAGAAAGAGACATGGGGGAGGGACAGTTTGGTGTCACATCCACAAACTACAGCTAACATCGTGTGAAACTTAATTAACTGAGCTCCAAAGGCATTCAAATATTGCCAAAGGCCGCATCTTTCATGTTAAGAATTCACATAAAGATCATTTTCCAGCCTGGGCTTTAACTTGCATGAATATTTCGTAAGCTTGATGTTTCTAACGTATAAAATACACACGGTCCCTTGACCTTTAATGTCATTTCCCTTTGTTTTACATTTTGCGTTCAGTCTTTCATTGTTCACAGACAAACTGAGGCACAGAGCTGGATCAGAAACACTTCAGCGATCCTCAGAAATCACTCTTTTTCAACTATAAATGGAGAAGGGGAAAACAGAATGATGAGCTATGATTTCATTTTGATAAAAAGAGAGAAAGTGGGCGGAAGTGTTATGGGCCATGCGTGACATTGGTCAGCACATTACGCATTCTGGTCAGAGATGACGATAAGCGAAACGTCAAAGAGATTCCAGCCAAACAGATGATCTCTAAACAGGCCGCTGAATTTTTGGCACTGTGGAATCAGCCAAGAGGAAATCTGTGGTGTATTAAAATGGTGCAGTCTTTTTATAATGTGGAATGGGGCAATGATTCTACCCTGAAGGATCAAACTGGAACCAATTAAACATCAGTAGCAATCGTTCCCTTGAGGCTCTCCTTTGGCCCTCCGTAGAACAATATCAGTCACTTCATGATCATGCCTGTGATTATTAGTGCCCGAGTCCATTTTGTCTTCACTCTGTCAGTGGAGTTGATCCTGTGTCTCTCCATGACTTGCTGACTACATATCTGTCTCACTTGAATATATTTTTGATTCTCTGTCTGTCTTTTTGCATCACAGACACTGGTATATTTGTTGGATAGGAGTCTTTTATGAGGATTAAAATATCAAGCAGTCTCTCTGTGGCTGCAGGAGAGCTGCTGACTAATACCGTATGTATAATCTTTGCCAACAGGCAGATTGATAGTAGGCTTAGGAAGGAACACTTCTTCAAACATCGCATCTATTTATCGTCTGCTATTGATTTTTCTGACTATGTCTGTCACAGCATGCTGTGCTCACAGTGAACGTCTGTACACACTCTACTGACCGTAGAGACGCCGACTCCCTGATGCTGCTTTTAAACAGTTTTACTTACAATTTATCTCTGCAGTCTTGTTATTCTAACGTTCTCCTTCCTATGCTATGTAAATTGCCTGTGTATTTAATGATAAAGAGCCTGTGTCTCCTGTAATTAAGGCTATCCTAAATGTAATGATTAAATGGGTGATCTTATAATTAATTACAAATTATACATTATAGGCTGGTTGCCGTGGAAGTAGATAAAACTTAAGAACTTATTTCCACTCAGATGGAGTTCATCAGCCTCTTGGTTAGTGAGCTGTCACAGCAGACAAATATAGAAAATGGGTGTATCACACAAGATATGGAATCATGAAATACTTTGCAGAGCGTGAGTCATGTGTCAGATGCTGTCAAACAGTGTGGCAGCTCTTATTAACTTATCTGCATATCTTTCACATATGATGACAATATGTGAAGCATGAGAGACCAAATGAGCTAGTACCAAAGAGTGCACCTACGTACAGATACTAAATGTCAAACCAGTTTATTTGTCTTGATTTTAAGTGGCTCCATTTTCTTGATTTTTTATATACAAGTGTAGACTCTATAACCTCATAATAATTCTGTTTCTTTTCCTTGTGAAGTTACTGTGTATCTGTACTAAGGTAGCTCTATATGCTTTCCTTTTTCAGACGATGGCAAGCTATCATTTGACGAATTCAATGCTTACTTTGCTGATGGTATCCTGACTACCGAAGAGCTGCAGGAGCTTTTCTACTCCATAGATGGCCGACAGAATAAGTAAGTCCTTTCCTTAAACCAAAAAACAAGTAATTGTGCTCTTTTGAAGTCATGGATGACTAGCTTTGCCTCACAGCAGAAGGGAGAGTTCAGGGAAAATAAGTCCTGCAATCGAACTCAGGCAGGCTGAATAATGTTTACCACATCCCTTTGGACCTGAAACATTGTGGACTTCACTTGTCACCTCAAAACCTGCTCCTCTAGCACTGCAATCCAGGAAATCTGCCTCAAGAGTAATTACTGCAGGAACTGGTCCGCATTGTATATTTACTCCCACAAAGTGTCCGCGTAGAAAACCAGCGTTTTCTTCCCGACCCATTTCTCTTCAAAAGTTAGCTTCATTATCTTTTTCAGATTTGGGATTTACATTTATGAGACTCATTTCCCCAGCATACACACCATTGTACCAATACTGGCATAAGAGAGGATTTGTAAACGTGGCAGTAAAACTTTCAACAGCTGCTCAGTATAGTAATCGGTTATTGTTAGAATCCATTCACTAACAAAACAGCACTCAGCAGAAAGATGTATAGAAAAATAAAATTGACCACAGTTACATCTTTCATTCCATTTCAGTTCTTTTGCCATTTTCCCCATTTCGGATATCTTTCATCTACTTTATATTTGAGGCGACTGGCATGATCTTAGCTGTGGATTCTAATAAGTTTAGCTTGAATAACGCCTGATAATAATTGTAATTATGAAATAGATGCATTCACAAAACAAAGGTTTAGGTGACAATATCTTAAGTATCTTCATGATACAGACAGCATTGCCGCTCAACTGAAAAATAAGAAAAATATTAACGAACATCTTGGAAACTGTGAAATTAGCCAGCTACTGAAATTTACCACCATTGATAAAAGACATGGGCTTTTGGCCCACAGATGCTATGTGAGCTCACTAATTTTACAATCCATTAACCAGCTGCACTTATGGTCTGCATCCAACAATGAAAATGGCATCTGAAATGCCATCAACGCAGCACCGGAACACTTCAACTGATTGATAGGAAACTCCATTTCCGGTCATATTTTACATAGCTAATAAATTGGTCACATACAGGTATTTACACTCTTCTCTAATGTTGGTCGTCGTAGCACTGCATATCTGTCATCTCTCTCTGTTCTGCCCAAAACAAACAGACTATCAGCAATAAAATATGCTATGTAATGCTTTCTCCTTTGTCCTCTGCTGTGCAGCAATCTGGACACTGACAAGCTATCAGGTCAGTATGCAAGCCATTTTCGGTTGTAATCATTTGTCCAAAACCAATTGTTCCACCTGTGGTATTGTTTACTTACACCAGCGACTACTAGAGAAATACACTTGATATCTGCTTTATTTAGATTTTCAAAGTGAATCACAATTATTTTCGCTGTATTTAAAATTTCAAATATAATGCAGGACTTTACATTTCTGTGTTTGTCAGATGACCTGAATATAGTGAAGTGAAATAGGGCAGAGAGAGCTGTAATCAGAATAAAACTGCTGCGTAATTTATTGGACAGCAGTGTCATCTCACAAGTCTCATGTCAAGGAAAGTGGACCATCCTCCATGACGGAATTCACTGACCATTTATCGGGGTTTGAGTTAGGGAATAGTAGTACAAAATGTGGTTTCTTGGTTGAATCTTAATGAGGAGGAGTATGAAATATACAGCACTGCTATGACCACCAGCCATTGAATAATTTGTGAAGTTGGATGTGTTTCAATTTTGGTCTGCTCATTAGATGGAGGGAAATAATTGTCTTTCTGTGCTTTTTTGGTGAAGTATTAAAACCACTTTGTCGGTAGTGTGATCTCCCACATTTGTTACAATAATTATGAGAATGTGTGGGAGAGTCGGGCCTCAAATTAATCTCTAATGCATCTGTCATTATTAAGTCTGGCGATTAGCCACAATTTCAACATAAAGGGATTTATTTTCATCCATGAGCGCACTAAGCGAGGTCAGGTTGAAATCATTCAGTCAAATATCTGCTTTGTCTCAGTTTACTTTGGTAAATATTATTCATTTTATGAGGGACGTCAGTGTCATCTCCCTGTTTGTGCTGACAGACTTACTTAGATTAGGTTTAAAGCTTTATGTAAATTTTGTTGTATAGATTATCTAAATAATGTATGCACAAATAAATGCACCGCACGCAACAAAATAGTCTGATTAAAAAATTTAGCAAATTAAATATTGGAGTTCTGTTAAGATGGTGACGTGAACTATTAAATAAAAATTTACAAGTGCAGCTTTACATCCAAAAATCACAATGATGCAGATATATTTATATTTTACAGTGGAAAAATCTGTAATTGTAAATAATTTTTTACCACATTGATTAGCGTATCATCAGGTGTTGTTGATGAGCGGACGTGTAGCGTAAATGCTCACACCGACCTCGGCACAACATCCCATCCACCGCCACGTATCAGAGGAAACGGTGAGGGAAAGGTACCCGTAAAAGTAGAGGTGTTAGAGAGAGGAGAGCAGTGCAGCTTTGGAAAGATGAACTCGCAACCTCCAAGGACGTCCCTGGAGGTCATGAGATCAGCTCTCCAATCTCTCCAGGGACATGCAGTCAGATTAATGGTCTGAATGACCACAATTATGCACATCCCATCTTCTTTTTGACCTTCAAAACAACAAAACCTATCAGAAGCTTCTCTGAATTCTCAATCTAGATGAGCCAGATATGTTTTTACTGTCCTTTTGTGGCTTTCTGTCATATTGATATTTCAATGTGTTTGTCTGCAAGTTTCTCCAGGAGGCTTTTGTTTGCAACATTCAAAGAAAATGTCTCGATTGTTATGACGTACGGATTATCCCACTGACAACTTGCTTCCTTCCTCCTATTAGGTTATTTTTCTCAGCACCTGGGGGAGTATCTCAACGTCCTTTCAGCTCTAGAGAGCCTGAATGTTGCTATTTTGAAAGCGATGGATAAAACCAAAGAGGTAAGCTTTTACCAGAATGAATAATAACTTCCATTTTGCTTTTCAAGTTTAGCTAGGGGTAAAGGTGATGGATAAAAGCAAAGAGGTAAGCTTTCAGCAGAATGCATAATAACATCCATTTTGCTTCTTTTACAACTTAGCTCAGTACCGTGGGTTTTCATATAGTTTTTCTTGTCAGTTCACTCACACACACACACACACACACACAGGCAGATTATGAAACAATGGGTCCCTTGGCACCTTCTCCCTGCTCATAATGAAATCCAACTTCACAATGATTAAAATGACCTGTTGTGTTACCTCCCATTAACTTTGTAATATGAAGCACAAATTTATCTGGAACTGGCTAAATCCTAAATCATTATAACTAAGAAACTAATTATCACTACAGCAGAGTGCACAGGTTAACTCACTAACTTCATAATAAATTCACTTGAATCTCCAAGGCTGTACAGTGCAGACTTTGCATACGCAAAACCTGCAGCACATTAATAATAACCTCTCCAAAAAAAAGGTAATGTTAATGTTGACAAAGACAGCCTTAACTGCAAGACATGGGGAAAATTAAGTCAGTAATCCTAAATAAGTTGACAATCCTCTGGCTCCATTATTATCTTTAGAGTGGAAATAAATAAGTGTCCTATCTTATTAGATTTGGAGGAAAAAATGACAGACGTAGCATGTGTACATCATTTTTGCTGTAATAGACTGTATTCATTGATTTTGGAAGTATTCAAACTAGTATTAAGTAAGTATAGAAGTAAGTAATCAAATATATTTATATATTTTTGTCTGTAAAAGTGAGATTAACACGCTGTTGTCACGTTGCCCTACTAAAATACTACAGGGCCTCAAATGCTGCAAATATAAAAACATTCAATTTGTTTAAAAAAAAGGCCCTTACTGTTGAGCAATAAAGGTAAAGTTAGTGGTAGCATCAGCACGTGTCAGCGTTCTGTGACCTACCGACCTGTTCACTAATCCATATTTGCGCACACAGAGCAGTTTGTTCTGCTGCTGCGTTGTGTTACTGCTCATTCATTCCTGGGGAGGACTGCCCATTACAGATGGAGCCAGTGCTCCCAAAGAGCTGTAAAGTGAGCGACATAATAGTTATAACATCGTCACGGCTTATTTACAGGGTCAATCTGACTCCAGTAAGATGAAGGTGTGCTGTCAGAGTGAGGTGTATTTATCAGAAAATGATTTCTCTTTTTATCTTTACGCATTTTTTGCATCAAAGTCAGACACAGATTGGAAATGGTCCAATGACTGCAATTTCAATTTGAATATTTTGACATGTGCTATCACTTTAGCTGTTGGCTGTATACCCTGGCACCCTTCCTCCACATTCAATCCATTATTTAACCGAATTCATTAAATCACGCTGGAAATCTTTGAGGGGAAAAAAATGGAACTGGAGGTTTGTACTGACTGAGAAGAGAAACTAGTCATGCTGGTTAACGGAGAAGAGGAGATGTCTGCTGAATAATTATGCACTCCAGCGTAATTAGAGCACAGCGCTCCTACCTTCTGGCCCTTCTTTATGCTGTCAGGATGAAAAAAACCCTCAGAGGGTTGTACTTAAGTGCTAGTTAGCAGCTGTGGTCTGTCTCGGAGTCCTCCAGGCTGCTAATCTCCTGTTGCCTTTCAGGAGAAGCTGGTTGTCAATATAAAGAAAGTTTTGACAAAGAGCTACCACAGTTACTTCATTAACGCTCAGAGGCTCCTTTGAGATTTCTTCAGTCATATTTGGGTTATTATGGGAGACTTGTGAGCAGCAATTGCCTCCTCCCATCTCAGAAGTGGACTTTGCCATACTTATGAATTATGTATGTGTTAAAATAATTCATTATCACATGGTGTGTGAATGGGGTTGTCACACAATTTGGAAGTGTACGTGGTACGTGTAATCAAATCATTCACATTTCTCTCTCTCTGTCTGGGCTGGCTCTCTTGAAGCTTGTTATTTTGCTCTCTCTCTGTCTCTCCCTCTTCTCTCCCTCTGTCTCAGGAGTACCAGGGTTCTAGTGTGCTCGGTCAGTTTGTCACCCGGTTCATGCTGAGAGAGACCTCCAGTCAGCTGCTGTCCCTACAAAGGTCACTGCAGTGTGCCATGGAGGCTGTGGAAGAGCAGAGCAGTCCTCCGCCGTAAGTACTGCAGGGTGTTCTTTGCAGCGCAGGTTATCTAAATTATGCAACAGAGCTATGCTGATATTATACTACCATACCAGCATAAATTGCCTGAAAATTACACACACGGTCATGCTGATCCCCAGTGTTGATTTAGAGTTATTATTTTTTTAATATACTACAGTCCTGCCTTCGTCCCTATTATTTGTCCCTATTATTTTCGTTTTGTTTTTCTGGATAAACTCGTTCTTTGAATTTTTTATTCTTACAACCGCCAGGATGTCACATCTCCACTCTTGTTTTCTGTGAAGCTGCAGGTCAATGTGTGTATTTTCAAATGGTCCTTTGCAAACAGCTGAAAGCAGCGTCTTGGTTATATGTTCCTTAAGATAATTGTGCTGGTCTGAACTTTTAAGTAAGCGTCATCTGTAAAATAATGGGAGGCGAACACCGAATATGACGCAAGTGTCTGGAATCCCACCATTTTAACTAAAGTCAAATTAAAATTATCTCAAAAGTATTACTTACTTAATTGAAATAACGAAAACATACACTTTTTTACGTTAGTCCAGTCTAGTATAATCATTAATCTAATCTGTTTGAAAAAGTGAAACACAACTACTTTTGAAATATGTGCACATAAAATGTGGATAAAATTCATTTTAAATCAATTTGGTCCTACGTAAGCCTTGACTACAGTCAGACTGTACTGAGCAGACCATGGAATGTTTTCTTTGCTGCCTCTCAAACCTCCTCAACTCCATTACTGCAATTAAAATTAGGCCTTGTAAATCAAATGAAGCAAGATGCTGCTACTGCAACTCTGCTACTGCACCAACTTTGCTACTGTAATGTAACTCCAAAGCCAAAGGAAAACAGTCCAATTTGAGACACAGTTTTGTCTTTTCTGTGACATGGAGTGACTGATGCTGTGCTGGATTCAGTTAAGAAAATCCTGCGAACCAGTGCCTTCTTCTCTCTTTTAAGCATTTGTATGGCTCGCTGCTCGAAGCTATATTTTCACTATCTTTGTAGTTCAAACATTTGTCTCACTAATGGGCAAACTGCTTAAAATTCATATTTTCTGTCAGATAGCACAAGGTTTTAATGAAATGTAAACAGAGAAACAGGTATAGATTATGTCGGATTTGTAAGCCGCAGTTAAAATTCTAATAATTTATATGACTCTCATTATATGGGTAGATCAATCGTGTTGCAGCAGGCTATATGTGATGAAGGACAGATGAAAGAGAAGAACGCGGTTACTTTCCCCTTCACGTGGTTACCCAATATGGTCGTAGGACTTCAAGCTGGACTGTCAGTTGCACAGCTTGTGTCACAGCTCGGCAAAGCTCTCACTGCTTTGCTCTCAACCCTCTGGGTGCCACTGTCGCATCACTGGACATAATGGAGCGATTATAGCCAAAATGAATTAATATGGGGAACCAAGGGAGGCAAAGAGGTAAAATAAAGAGAAATGATGATAAGGCTAGCATTGAAATACAGAGACGGTGAGTCATGGGCAAAAGAAAAGAAAGATGAGCACAAAAGGTGAACGGAGGTGAGAGTGATAAAGACAAAAAGACAGAGGGACACTCTTCAAGATGTCCTCCAGCACGTAAAGAGAGAAATTTTGGAAAGAGAGCGTTTGTGTATATTGTAGATTGAATTGGCAACAGACATCTCAGTTCTCTGTCCTTTGCTTCTCTGTGGTGGAGCTTTGGCTGTTGCAGTGTCCTTTGGGCTCCAGGCTGTTCTCAGCGTGCTTTCAGCATGAAGCCACACACATATTCACACACGCACACACAAACACTGACAGAGAGAGAGAGAACGAGAGAGAGAGAGAGAGACAGAAAAACAGAGAGAATTATGTGCACACACAAGCAGTGGGCAGGGAGAGAATAAACATATGTGCAAAAGCGATGTAAAGACAGAGTCTCGCACACAAACACACCAGTGAATTGGACACACACACACACACAAACTGGGTATGAGTGTGTGGGTTGCACCACCACCACACAAAGCTTGCCCTTGAAACATGCATTTACAGTGTGTGTATGTGTGTCTGTGCGCGTGTGAGTGTGAGCGTCCAGGGTCAGTCCTCCGAAGCACCCTGTGGGTTACTATGCAGTGTTATATATTCAGTCCTTCACAGTGTCTTCACCTCTATGCTGGACACATGCTGTTTATGTCCATCGCCTTTGTTGCACGTCCATAAACTCCACGCTCTCTTACATCAGACATTGTCATTTCTGTCATTTTTTATTTACAACAGCACTCAATGCATCTCTTGCGCCTTTCCCTCTTTCTCTCCACCGTGACATTATCTCTACATTGCCTCTCTTTCCTTATTGGTTCTGTTACATCACCTCTTCCTTGTACCCATGTGGCCCCTCTGACTCTCATATCTGTATTTTCATTTTTTCTCTTTCCCTTTATATTCTCCTGGCTTTCTTTTTGATGTTCGCACCGTTGTTTTGACAGGAGAGAGGCAACAGCTTCAGAGATGACAGAGGTGCAGAGGAACGGCAAGCGGTGTGGCCGCAGGGTCAGTAATAACCTGTGTATCTCCCCATCAGATCCCTGCTCCAGGATCCTGACCACAGGTAATCCCAACACCACAGCATGTTCAATCTGCTATAAAAAGCACAGATTATGCACTATATAAAACAAAGATTTACTGCAGCAGCATACGGGCGTTGCTCATCGATTACTTGTCAACTACTGAAGGACTCAAACCAAATGTTTCCCTAATATAATCCCTTAGATGTTAAGTGCATTTTTAATTCACTTTGGAAAACATTCATATTTATAAATTTTTCTGTCTGTCGTCTCCAGCTTTGAGCAACGAAGATGGAGACAACTGGTGCTCTCAAGTCAACAAGCTGCAGCAACTGCTGGATAAACTGGAGTGTCAGGTATGGAGCAGATCCTCATCTGTGTGGAAACATCAGTCAGGGTCTTTGTGGCACACTATAGGTGCTGTGATTAACCAACACCCCTGATGTAACACCGGCATGCCAATGCTTTCAAACAAACCTCTTTATCGTTTGGAGACACTCTCTATGATTAATGTAATTATTATTATATTATTAACTGAATTGTAGAGGTAATGAAATGAAGAACAACAGACAGGCGCTGTCTCACTCAGAATCCTGACATCTGAGTAGTTGTGACATTTGTTACGGTTACAGTTTAAAGATTGCGTACATTTTATGAATTTGAATTTGCCGTTGTATGTATTTTTAAATAAGGAGTCGAATTCAGCCATTCAAATGCCTGAGATAAGTTACCAGTTAAGAGAGGTCTCAGCAGTAAACGGAGTCAGCGGATAGATGTATTGGATCTCCAGTGAATTAGAACTGTACATCAATGTTGTTGTAAATTGCTGATCAAATTGCTGTGCACTTGCAGGAATGTCATTCAGAGAAGGTTCTACTGCGTATTTCTGGTGATCAAAAAGTGAAACGTCTGAAAATGTGAAACGTGCCTTTGGGAAAGGCTGGCTGCAGATCTCTGTGCCTGACAAAACACAAAACAAACTCCCCCCCTTTGTCTCCTCTTTTATTCTATTACCTGAGACTCATTCTCACATCACAAACCTGTTTTCTCTCTCTCTCCTTCACACTCTCCTGCTCTGTCCTCAGCTCCATGTCATTCCCTCAATCTTCTTTATTAACCCCCCGTTATTTCTCATCTCCTGATTCTGTTCATTCCATCCCTCTTTTTCCCTCTTCAATGCATTTTTCTCTCTCCAATTCTCAGTTTGTTAAGCCAGAGGGACCCACGGTGCAATATCAAAGCAATTCATAACCTGCAGAATGTTCTGGAGTTCAAAATCCATCCACTCACCTCATACACGAGTGTCATATACACATCCCTCTCTTCTTTACACACTGACAGAATGAGCAATTTGCCTTAAAAGGTACATAACATTTACAGCTGAAGGATCATAATATAGCGCTACTTTTACTGTATTTCCAATACAGAATCGTGTTTTTATAGACTGTGTTTATAGACTGCGTGTGTGAGTGTGTGAATAGGTAGGGACTAAAAGTAAATGGACCGTGTCTGATGAATTATGGCTGTTTGTTTTTCAACAATACAATTTCTATCTCCTCGCTGTTCACTATATTGTAGTTGATTGAATTTGAATGTCAAGTGATCCCATCGTGCCCTCACTTCACCATGACATTTCCAACTCTGAAAAAATAAAAAGAAGCAATATGTAAAAGTGGCAAAAGCACAGCAGCAACAGCTGAAGTCCAGCATATAAAAGCCCATCAAGTGGCTGCAGGCAAACTGTAACACAAGAAATGCACTCGGATACTACACATGCATCACAGATTAAATCCTAAAACAGACAAATCTGTCCAATC
Organism: Brotula barbata; assembly: GCA_900303265.1. Lineage (NCBI taxonomy): Eukaryota > Metazoa > Chordata > Actinopteri > Ophidiiformes > Ophidiidae > Brotula > Brotula barbata. The sequence goes on from OMNV01017712.1 coordinate 130,272, forward strand.
TGCTGTTTATTTGTATATGGTCTACATGGATAGATGCAGTTGATGTGAAGGAAAAGAGGGACAAAGACATTTTCAGAATATACTGACAAGCTGTTACTGTTTTAATGGCGCCACAATCAGATCTCCGAGTTTGTTATATAATGTAACATAATACAGACTCATTGATTCATCACATATGGCACTTTTTGTAGAATGGGCCACACACGCTCAAGTTTGGCAGCAACTCAGGTTAAACAATACGGAAAATATTATAAAAAATAAAAAAAAAGACAGAATTTTTATATGGTTTGGTTCAGATATTCTACATTTTCTATTTGTTTGTTTAAGGTTTTTTGTACCAGTTAGAGGAGATGTGAGAAACTGGAAAAACTAGGTTCTATGGTTCAAATTTTAGAACTTAAATAATATCAACATCAAAATGGTTATTAGTGACATCGTCAGTCAAAAAAAATAGATAGTGAAGATCCTGAATCTGACTATTCGATGGCAATTTTACAATCTGTCCAAGTTATTGATGTGACAGTCAGACACTATTGATTACAGTACAGCAACAGTACGATGGTGAATTAAACAAATACAATTCAATTGTTGTATTTTTGCACATTTTGCTCATAAAGTTTACAGCTTGAACTTTACATTTGTGCTGTGATTGAAAGTTCACCGCACATACCGTATGACAACAATCAGAAGTCACAGCTTTGAACGTGCAGAGCAAGTTTTGACAGGCATGTTTGTCTTAGCGCATACACACAGCCAAACTGTGATTTCTGTCTCTGTTTCAGAGTCCCAAGTTGGAGCCGCTCAAAGAGGACACACTGGCCAGCACATACAAATCTGTGAGTCACAGCTGACACCACATCCTCTCCAAAAAATGAATTTGTCTTTCCTAACAAGGAGGAAAAGCAAAACCACCTACACCAGCAACATGCATCCTGATGTTTGTTTTGGCTGCATTGTTCATTCTCAGTCGTTTCAGCTGCGAGAATCAATGTAGGGCAGACCACAAGGATTACATTCACCGAGGTGAAATGTGAGGCAGCTGGGGGACACTTTCACATTCAGAGGGCACAACTCAAAGGAAATGACTGAGTCAACGTGGAGACTAAAATTCTGAATCAAAGATTGTGCCTTTTCACTGCATATTTCAGTGCAGTATATAAAACAGAAGCCCCAGGGATGCTGCTCTGTTCATCTGCTGCATTTTGACTTTCACACTGAGAGGGTCAGGCTGGTGCATTGCTGCCTTACAGCAATCAATACAGGAAAATGAGAACTGGTACTATTTAAAAGTTTTCTTTCTTCTTCTGTCAGGAGGCAGAAAAATTGATACGGTAATGAACACAGCTCCTGTCATGATTTAATTGCACATTTGAGATGGAAAAGGCGGCACTTCCTGCAAAGTATAAGAGCGGTTTTTAGCATATCTGAAACAAACAACCAACGCAAAAAATAGTTATGACACAGTAAGGAGGTGTCATGGCAACACATTTATTATAGTGCAGTTCTATAAAAGATTTTGTTTTGTACTTTGTTAAACAGCGTTTATTGCTTTGTTATTGCCTCGCACAGCCTCACATGTAAAACACGTTTGATTACTTTAATACGGAAAAATTAGTTTGTCTACCTTTCCTCGTGCAGCTGTGTGGGCAAACAAAACAAAAAGCAGAAACAAAATGCCTCAGGTGAGAGGAACACAGCGAGATGTGACTTTTGAAGAGGATGAGATATGGACCCGTAGAAAGGCGCCATCAATTCTACATCAAGCATGTCAACAGTATCCATCATGACATGACCCACACACACGCTGACACCCTGGGGGGATGGGTATTTAATGCCTCCGCGGTCTCACACTCACACAGAGAAACCTGTTGTGGTGCGCGGGTTCTTGTTTTCTTTGCCATTTCATCATGTTTCTCTCTTGTCTCATGCCATCAGAACATACTGCTCGTTCAGAGGCAGATGTCAGTGACCTGTGATGATCTGGACTGTTTCCAGAAGGTTCTGAAGAGCTACATGGACGCCACCATAGCTCACCCCGACAACTTGCAGTCAGTGTCTTATCCTTTTTTCAGGAAAAGCAATCTAACTTCAACACATAAAGTCTGAAGCCAAGACAACTTTGTTCGCAGAAAAGTTTGTCTGCAGTGTTTATGTCAAAGTGAAAGATTTAAGTAATTTTACGCAATTAATTACTTGTAAATCTTTTTCCACTTTCTGTTTGTTTGTTTTTTAGTGTAGTGTGTTTTAAAACAAAACTTAAATTTCCTAGGTTCAAATAAAAACTTAAAGAATCCTACTGCTACACTTAATTAGTCTACAATATGAATATGAAAACACAGAGAGGAAGTAACTAACCGAAGTACTACAATCACAAAAGGTGTTCTTTAATAGTACATTCATAGTAGAGAAAATGTCATTTTGTACCTCTGTTTGCTGTTTTGAACCTTTTCCAGTTTCTTTGTACTACCTCTCAAAGTGTGAGACTTAAGATGAAATTGAACCTGGCTATTTTCACTCACTTTCACTTTGGATGTCTTGTCTCTTGCTCCTTCCTTTTTTCTTGTCTCGCTGTCAGTGTGTCTGTTCAGAAGCTCCCTGGAAAATCGTGTTACATAATGTATGAGTTCTGGCAAGACCGCATCTCCTGGATGAGGTCAGTATGGTGTGCGTGCGTGTGTGTGTATGTGTGTGTATGAGACTGAAAATGGGCCATCTGTTCATCTTCACTTGTGGGGAACATTTCCATCAAAAAAGTTAAAAATGCCAAAAAGGCTGCCAGTATCTCTGTCTCTCCTCTCTCTCTCTCTCTCTCTCTCTCTCGCTCTCTAAGACAATAGATAGAAGAAAATACAGAAACAATAAACATGATTAAACAAAAGCACATTTAGTCAAAGAATCAATATTGAAATCCTCTGTGGTTTTGGTTTGTAAATGCAGAATCTCTACCAGCTGTCAAAAATCACTCGTGCTTATTATTTCTTCCGTCTTTTTAGTGTGTAAAGTGACAAAACTGAGGGATTATGAAAATATCTTTAAGATACTTCAGCGATAAATCCTGGATTTAATTTCTTCAGTTGTATAACAGAGAATGTAAAGGGGTTTAATTATGGCTTCTATTTCACTTTTCAACTTTTTGGCTTTTAAGCTTTCCTTCTACCGGTAATTGTCTTTGCTGATTTGTAAGCTGTAATTGTAATGTGTTAATGCATTTGTAAAACACTTTAAATTGCCCTCGTATCTGTATGATGCTGTGGGAATAAACCTGATTTACCTTGCTTTACAAATCTGAATTCAGATGTCAAATTTGCAGGCAAGACTGGTCCTCTATAAATATGTCCAATTAGAAACTCTAAACATCAGCAGATTGAATTAACATGCTACAGATGCTCTTCTCATGTTTCCTCTAACATGTTTCCTGTCATATCCTGCTCTGTCCAGTTACCTGCAGTCCAACAACAGTAAAGATTTCCAGCGCTGCATCATCGACACGCTGGAGGATCCTGAAGTCGTGTCTACAATGCTGCTCCCAGGTTGGTGTGCGTGTGCGTGTGTGTTTGGCTGTTTTGGATTTCTGTCTGAACCAGGCGTGTACATGTTTTATTAGTTGTTTCTAAGGAGATGAAGAACATTCCCTGCGAAGTCACTGAGGCGTGATTAAAGCGACCCAGTTCTGATGTTTTGCTCAGATGACACAGATCAGATGCGTTTTATGAAAGTTTTAACAGGGAAAAGCCACATGGAGTCTTCAGTTTGATGTTTTCACATCACATTCATAGCAACATGACGCATGCCTGTTGTCACACCTCAATTTCAGTTCAATTCAATTTTATTTATATAGCGCCAAATCACAACAAATGTTATCTCATGGCACTGTAAGCTCACAGCAATCAGCACTGCAGAACCCCATGACTCAGCTTGATTTAACATTTGATTTCTTTTATTGGCCTCATTTTTTGCAGGTAATTCAGTTGTTTGATTTCCACACCACAAACTGATGTATTTGTTCAGATCTTTTATGGAAAAAATTTAACAGTTTTGGTGTTATAAACATGGAATCCAAAGAAGCTGCCATGGGCAAACAATCAGAAATGACCATTGAGCTTAATGTATGCGTTAGAGTGGTGCAGCAGTCTATTTGTGTGTGTGTGTGTGTGTGTGTGTGTGTGTGTGTGTGTGTGTGTGTGTGTGTGTGTGTGTGCGCGCCTGTGTTTGGAGGGAGAGACAGACAGAAAGACTTTACTATGCACCGCAGCATAATTCATCTTA
>OMNV01017712.1:134557-147562 GCA_900303265.1 Brotula barbata
GCATAATTCATCTTAAGTCTTGGACATGGCAGCTAACAACCGGGGCTCTGTCCATGGTCCTGATCAGTGGAGTCCAGATCTTGTCACCTTAAACAATCACTTCTTAAATCTTTAGGAAACTTTGATATTGTCATTTATTAACATTTATTCGTAACCACCCTTTTTGTTTAGTTTTAGCTAGATTTAACCCTTTATACACTGTTGAATACATTCATAATTGAGCACTGTTTAAGGCAAAGGAAAATAAAGATAAATTAGTACCGTAAATTACTTGAAAGGTATTTTTATTCTAGAAAAGGTGTGTGACTCGTGATTTGTCACCATGGTGCAGATTGTGCCAAGTTGACCTACAGAGTTTTAACCTGGATGAACAGGAGGAATTTGTAGTTAGTCTGTGTCAGTTCAGTCAGGTTCAGCTGGTGTGGATGAATATTATATTTCTCATGACTTATATACACAATATAGTTATTTTGGGGGCAATCTGGCATTCACTCACCAGTGGACCCGTGCTCCCCCTAGTCTGTAGATTAGGGAACCACACAACATGATTCATGGAACATGAAAAAGTTACTCTACATGAAAATCTATGTTTAGTTGGACACAAATACCTCCAGTGTTACCTCTGAGACATTTTACAGTGAAATGATTGCTGTTTGCCGTGCCATACTAATTGAAAACCCTGTGCGGCTCCATAAAGATGCAGCTCTATTTGGAAATCCACCAGACATTTTCTGCTTTTAACGTTGAGTGCTTCTTCTACGCACTTGAAGAAATAGCATAGGGTGCCAGGTCCATTCAAAGACATACACACCCACTAAAGTTAACAACAAATACCACCAAAAAGGCTCCAAAATAACATCAGTAACCAAGTGGCTCAATTTGGACGTTAATGTCAATAAAATCATAACATTTTTATAACACTTTACTCCTCTATCTGACAATACAGACTTTAGGATCAACATCTTTTTCAAATCGTCTGCTTTCTCCCTGCCCTTTGCTGCAAATCATTGACTTTCTTTTAAAAACGATGGAGGCTTTAAAACAGCAAACTGTAACTTTGGCTTTAGAAATCTATCAATCTGATCCTAGGTGCCAATTAATTCACCAAACATTCAATATTCATATCCTGAGCAAATACTAATAAACAACAAAAGACCTTAATGAGACGTTAAATAGATTATTTTTTATACACATACTGACATTTTCTCTAGGAATCATAAATCATGTGGAAGGTGACCTAACTCTCTCCCTCTCCTTTTTATCTCTTTCTCCCTCTCCTACTCATCTCTCTCTCCCTCTCTTCCACATCTCTCTCTCCCTCTCTTCCTCATCTCTCTCTCCCTCTCCTCATCTCTCTCTCCCTCTCCTCATCTTTCTCTCCCTCTCCACCTCATCTCCCTCCCCTCATCTCTCTCTCGCTTTCTCTCTCTCTGTTTACATGTGTTTTTGCAGCCTCTTGGTGGATAATGACTAACAACTAACGACTGATTCCTGAATGTGACATCTGTTGCCCACAGTCTGACACAGACAAAGACACAGTGGCACACCAACCCACACACACGCACACACGCACGCACACACACACACATACACACAAGGTAACGAACACACGGTCCAGACAAGAAGAGAAGAGTTTGAAATCTACAGAGGACATGTATCGGTAACAGTCAGCTTTCAGTAGAATCTCTCAATTCTCTCCGCCTTCATTATTGTGCTGCCGGTATCAACACGGATTGCTGCACCACCATCTAAAATGGCTGATTCTCTGCAAAGCAAACGCCAGTACTGACGCTCTCTCTTTCCTAGCTTACTCTCTCCTTCGATATTTGTCTGATATTACGCCAACGAAAACCCCCAAGACCAGCTACAACCATGCTAGTATAGGCAACTAGAGCAACATCCAAATTACAATCGTACTTGCTGCCAAGAGAATAGCGAGCGTTGTGCTTTTTGAGATTTGTTTACTCTTCAATACGAGATTGCGAAGAGGAAGAGTTACTGTAGATGAACATGCATGCTAATGACTCTGGCCAAGAGCTTTTAAGAATAATTCCTTTGCATCGATTGTGCTTTGGCCATAAACTGTATGTTGCTGTAACTTTGTTTTCTCTATTTCATGTCACGTGCACAGAATGCCAAATGTTGTATTATAAAAGCCCTGACATCTATCTATTGCTAGATAATAGTGGTCAATATTTATATTTGTTACATATACTCTGTCAAAGCAACTACAGTGTACATAAGGACATGAGCACGTGGTGAGGATATTTCATCATATCTCCGTTATAAAGAGAAAGATACATACAGTATATACATCTAATGTATAGTGAATTATTATGACCACAGTAGTTTATTATTTCTGTACATATAGAATTTAGACATGTTTGTGTTTCTGTTGTGCTTTGGTTTGCTAATGATGTCATCAATTGTAAACAAATGGAAAATTAACTTTAATAAAACTCAAACTTACCGTCTGTTTTGCACTGTGAATTCCTGCATTTTCTGACCAACTCTGGCTTTGGTGTGCACTGATTCTGAGTACATTTTACAGCAAACGGTTCTGGGTTATTTGAAGTACTTTGGATATATTGAAGTGGTTTTTTTCCATACTCGTCATGGATTATGTACATTATTGTACAGATTTTCCCAGCATGCATCCTGTGAATTATTATGATCCCAAAGCACAAATATCACTCAAATCTTTGTTTTCCATTTCCTACTTTTTATTTGCATTTTCTTTGGATAATTTGCATTTCAACATATTTTTCTATCCAAATGACGCTCTGATGTTCCTGCATGTGGAGCTGAGAACCTGTCATTCATTTACTGAAATTGATTGCATTCCATTTATGCTTCATTGTTACTAATCAGCTACAGTTTCTTAGGTTTCTATGCACTCAGCATCAAGGTACTCTGCTGTCAATCACTTTGAGACAGCGTGGGCAGGCAGCGGGGTGATTGAAGCTTCATTCCAGGCCTCATTAAAACGCTATATAATTACATTTACGTTGTAATTTAGGCTTTTGTTTTTCCTTATGTGCTTTAACATGGAGTTTAATGTTAAAAGGGTGCAACAGAAATGTCTGCAGAGACTGGAGTGTATTTAATGGTGGTTAAGTAATGTCATACACCTCTGCAGCAAACACAGAACTCTTGCAAAACAAGTAAAAATGTATCTTTTGTGTTCTTTGCAAACGAAAAGGAGAAAGACAGACGTGACCTCTAAGTAGATCTGCTGCTGGCAGTACAATATCAAACACATCATTTATGAGTTTCCTGAAATTATTACAAAAGTGGAGCCTTGCGTGTAAGCGCAGAGGCAGCTTCTCCTTGATTTCTGAAGCAGAAATCTTTGATTGGATGATTTATATTGAAGCCCTCTCATCTTTCAGCCTGCTGCCTTTTAAGGTGGTGTGTTGGCGAGGCTCAACTATCAATTCTTCTGTGCAGGGGCGTTGTTATTCATTTTTTAACATAATCCCCATTCCAATTTGACCCACTTTTGCCGACGGATTTTACTCCAGTTTCATAAACATCTGTTAATTTCCTCTTTTTTTCTAAACATCCTTCTCAGCTGATTAAACTTCATCATCCGACACAAAAATGGCTGCAGCTATAAGGTCGTCTTTCGTATTCTGTGAGAAACTTTCTTGTAATTAGATAATAAGTCATAATTAAGAATAAGTTCTACTAATTATGAGACACAAAGTCATTCTATAATGGGATTTTTTTTCCCCCATACTTTTTCCCCATCTAGCTCCATCAGAGCCAAATCAAGTGAATAGGTTTGGGCATTTATTCGTAGCAGCAAACAAACACATTATCACTGCAACATTTTCTAGTCTCTTCAAATATTACAGTCACTGCTCTCTTTCTTATGTGTAATTTACAGATTATCCAAATTAAACGAAGTGAAAAGTGGTCGGCACACTGAATTTCTTGCTCCCAAAGCATTGATTTACTGAGGCAACGTTTCACCAGCAAGGTATAAACCTTTCAGTGTGCGGAATACTTTTCTCTTTTGCTGCTTTGAATGGTTTTTAATTCCTCCTTTCTTGGTTTTCATTGATTTTGCCTGATGACCTTGCTGAGTTTATCAATCATACGCCATCAGTGCAGATACAGGAAGCAGAACAGATGAGGCTCTGCGGGGGCATCGTGGAAAAACCTTTCATCTGTTCCTCAGAACGTTGCAAATCAAACATCACGAATACATTCATAATACGTAAACAACATAAGTTACAGCTAATTATGACATCTTTTGATGATGTATGAATTTTAATCCTCCGTACACACCAGACGTCACTAACAGATGTGAGGGAGATAAAAATCTACATGAAGCTACGTACAGACGAATGACTGGAATCTTTCCATTTTACAGAACATTCCTTGTAATCTGATTTCTTCCTCATATTGTTCCCATCCCTTATGAAGCTGCGGTCTGAACGTTTGAAGTCCTGCTCCTCTCACGTTTAAAAAGATTTTTTTGTTTTCCGCAGCTCGGAAGAGTATTACTTAAAAACAATGTTGTGATTTGACAAACGGATGAAACGATGAAATGTGCTCAGCTCCTCATAAGCCCCTGCTGCATGCGCGCTAAATTAATTTTCCTGCTGCGGTTGTTGACGTTCTCCGGCCTCTTTTATCTGATTTATGTCTTGGAAGTACAACAGAAATAATGCACACAGTGTCTGTTCCCTTTTTATTACAGACGATCAGGGGATTTTTCTCCAGCTGTTGAAAGAAAAATGTATCTGGAGGAAACCGCTGTGGAATAGATATGAGTACATTATTCGCTCCAAATACAACATATGCAAAGAGAATACTGGGTCAAAAGTCTCAGGAGGAAAGCTTCTTCTTACTGTTCCATGCAGTACATGTTCCTGTAGGTAACAAAGCTTCTCTCACATTATGTTTTATTAGGCAGATATGCATATTTAATATATATATTGTATTTGTAGTCATGTAAATAAAGCATGACACTCAACACAGGCTTCATACTGAGGGATTTTCTAATTCTCTTCGTCCCATTCTCACATTTTCTGACTGTCAAAGGAGCTTTTCTTTGTGTTGAAAATCACAACAGGTGCCAATGAATAGGGAAATAAATGAATTCCAAATGATGCTCTGCTCTGAATAACACTACAGCAGCCGTTCACACCTCTCTGTTCCTTATTTATTTCCTCTCATTCAGACAGATGCCCTTGGGTTTGATGTGTACAAGTGCAGCCCATCACTTAAGAGAGCCCAGGGCCAAAGCCAAAGGTGAACAAACAGCATCTGTTGTGCTGCTGATGATATTCATTCATTCCTGGAACTTTGTGTGTGTGTGTGTGTGGAGGCGCCCCAAGTTAAAGTCACGGTCTCACCTCCGAGTATTTGTGTTGGAAAATTGGGAGACGTTTTTGACGAATATCACGGCAGAGGTGTCAGGCTGGTGTGAGGACAGCTTCGTTAAAGTTTTTGAAGCTTAACTCGCCATTTTAGATCTGTTCCAGTCCACCAGGAACACTTTTCAAGCTACGTGAGAGCACAGAGTACCACATGACAGGGGTTTTCAACCTGTGGCCCGTGGTTCCCTGGTGGAGATATTGCAGGTGGCCCCTGACAACGACTTCAGCACTGCTGTTTTAATGCCAGAAGCAGTTAAAATATTTTATTTGTACATTTTTGTTTTTTCTATTTCTTGTTTGAGGAGAGAGTCAAATCTATCTAATGTAGCCCAGAGCTCTGTGAGGATGGATTGAAAACACTGACCTACCTGAAGGATAAGTACAGACTAAGACTGGTGACAGAGAGGGACCTGAGACTGTCCCTGTCCATCAATGGACTGACAGAATAGACAGAAATCTCACTAATATGTAAGAAAAAAAACTAATCTCGCCCCAATCACCCAATACAATACAATACAAAGCAATACGACGAGATACAATAATATTTCACTCTGCAGTACATTTGAAAAGTACTGCATTTCCTGATGATTGAAATCATTTTTTAAAACTATAATGCTGGCAGCAAAGAAAAGAAAAGAAACCAAGATGTGAGAAAACTCAAAGAAATCCTTTCTTGTCAATTTGATGTCCACAAGTACAAAAATCTTTTCAGAAGCGAGTTTCAGAGGCTGATGGTGAAAAGTACGAGCTGTTGTCCTGTTTTATTCCTGTGTCTCTTAATTTCTTTCAGCCCAGATGCCTGCCTGCCTGTGTGGGAGGTAACATGTTCAGAGGGCATCCAGACTCTGAATAAACTGAGTCATCCGACCTCAACCACTCAGAAAATCCTCCCAGTTATTTGGTACGTGCAAATGCAAAACAATACAGTTAACCAACCCCGGCTGGCAACGTTTTTCAAAAATATGTTCTGTATTGAAATAATAAATAGATGCTGCGCACTGTGTGAACGAGACTGTAAGGTCCAGCACAAAAGCAAAATTCCACAGACAGCTGACTTTTATCGCCGTTTGATTTTGAAAAATGACCGTGGATCACAACTGTCCTTGAAGCTCATTAACTGTTCATAGCATGCTGTCAAATCCCATTTGCAAATGTGACCAAGAGGCAGAGGAGGAGCAGATGAAAGACAAGAAGCAAATGTCTGTAAGGAGGGACAAGGCACGAATGATAAAAAGGTAAAAGAACAGCGTAGACAAATGAAGCCACGCTTAACTGGGCATTTTATCATCAAAATTGGTTTAGGGACCCTCAGTATGTCAGACGTGAGAGGCACAGATCTCGATCATCTTCTCTCGGGGATGTGATGAGATATCAGAGATCCCATAAGGACGGTCAGGAAAATATGCTGAATTTATGTGCTGGAAATACCGTTATTGTTGGATTAATAGGCAAAGTGGGTGCAATGATGCAAAGATTATCGTACATGGCATGAGTGCACACAAAGCAGGGTGTTGGACGGGAATATTGTGTTGTAGCAGTTAGTGCATGAGTCAGGAGCGACTAAATCTAACACTCACAGCAACATTTACACAACACAACTCAACTCATGGACCCATTATGCGTCTTTGGCATTTTATCCAGGAAAACAAAACAAAGCATGGAATGCTTAGTCATTGAGAAAAGACCAGAGAAGATCACAGGTTTAAGATTTTCCAATTAACATCATTCAGCGACTTGACTGGAAAGATATCACTTTTGTTTCACACTTTCATAGTAAGAGATTAGTGTTGTGTTCAAAGTGTGATGTTGTGATTAATGTTTGAGCCCATCCTTTAAATCTTTTAAAGGTTGTTGAAAAAGACTGAGTGTTAAATGATGAGATGATGATTCACAGGATGAATGACGACTGGAAAGACAATGATGAGATGTTCCTACAATATTTTGTTGTTGTTTGACATTTTATTAAAGTAGACAGTGTGAGTGTGTGAGAGAGAGAGGGAGAGAGAGAGAGAGAGAGAAAGGCAAACACACACACATACACACATAAAGGGTGGCGTGGCTTAGGTGGTAAAGTGATTGAAGGGTTGCTGTTTTGATTCCCGCTCCTGCATGTCACTGAGCAAGACTCTAACCCCAAATTGCTCTTGACAAGCAAGTGGGCCATGCCAAATTTTTATATGCAATTAATAACTTTATAGCTTCATTATTTACTGTTACACAGTATATCGCATTAAAGTATATGTATCTGTCAGAACTTTTATTCAGAACAAGGCCCAAAGTAATCTCAGGTTAACTGGGAATCTGAGTCTAATTTCTCTTTGCACTGCTAAGGTTTGAAGGACAGAAACGTGGACAGTGCAGTGGAAAACCTCTTATAAGCGAATAATTACAATCTGGTTCCAAGACACATCAGGCAGCTGTAACACTTTTAATAATTTTACAAGGAATTCCAAAGCAGAGATGCCTCACTTCTCACATACTGCCATCTAGTGGTAATAGATAATATTACATCATCCTTAATCCTAAATTTCAACAGTTTGCTATTATTTTCCGTAATTCCATTTTTACTCGTTGCTGTGTTTTTATATTTTAGCTATTAATAATTCAACTTTACAACTTTAAAAATAATCACTTTGTTAACATCGATCATTCAATTTTTACCGGTGAGAATTGCGTTTTAGCGACCAGTCTCCTATTCATACTCCATACCAATAGGTGGCGATATTGCATAATTTTGTTCATTTGCCGCCGCCTTACAGAAGAGAGTAGAAGAATGTCTTCAGGAAGTAGTAAGGTGGTGCACCCTCTGCCTGGCAGCAGTGGTGGTCTTAAAGGTTTTAAACCTTAATATTCCGCAGTTTAGCCTCGTAATAATAATAAAGCCGTTATGCTACAGTGGTAGTTTTTTGGTCTAATCTAGGTTTCGGTGCTGTACGTTGCAGGTTGATGACAAACAGCAGGTACGTGGCGTGATTTCGGTAAATCCTCGTGCAAGAGGAGTTACTCCTTGAATTTCTTCCTGAAGTTAGACGACAAAGAATAGTGAACTCAGTTAATCGTGAATCTACTGTCGTTCAAAAAAAGACTCGTCTGTTAAAGTGCACGTGAACTACAGTTTATTTTATGGTATGGATTTTATGCACACTTGTTCCTTCCGAACCTTGTCCGACCTGAACTCTTGTTCGTTCCGGTCTGCCCTTAAACTACCAAAAACCTACAATTACACACCTTTACTCACAAGTGCACGTTTAAATACTCGTTGGATGTGTTTCAATGATTTACATACATTTATATTTGTTTTTGAATGTTGTTTCAGGTAAAATAATTTTGCTGCTTTTTGTCTTGGACGATTCCAATTTCAACAGACCCTCTACTTAAGTAAAGGTAAGGTTTAACACTGTAAAATCAATGTGTATTTGAGTAAAGGCAAACAATTCAGGGTTATTTAAAGTATCAATACAAATTTGATGGCCTTGTTCGTATCAGTTATCCATTAATAATCAAGTGTATTGAGTACAACGGTCACACATTTTCACATAATTTCTAGAGAAACTGTGACTTTTTAAAATCATAAAACTCCATCAAAATGACCTTTAACTTTTCTGGTTTGGAGTTTTTCCATTCTTGTTAAAATTCTTATTATTGTGGTTGTTGTTGGTACATTTTTTTTTTTTGATGTTTCAAGAATGTATCCTGATATGCTGATATTCTGAAACTTATTTGCTATTTTGCTAAAATCTTATGCAAACTTGTGTTTATAAAGGTGATTAACAAGTTAGGAAGATGTAGATGTGCACCTCATGAGGTGAAAGCTTACATTTATTGAAACAAAATGTTTGCATTGTTGTAGGGAATACTGATGCACATTTAGCAACATAAAATTGTACTGTTTCATGTTTAAAGTTACTTTCCGTAGCGTTTAGGTTCACCCACATTTCTTTCTGTCTTAATTCTTTTAATGGACTGCATTTCTACAGTGCTTTTATCCAAAGTGCTTTGCTATGTTTGCCTCACATTCACACACCGACAGCTGAGGTAACCGTGCAAGGCCCACTTGCCCAATTTACATTAATATTTTTATTTAATTTATTCTTCCCACTTTTGGACAGCCTGCCATTTGGTGTGAGACCCTTGTCCTTGGCCTCCTTCTCCAAAGATTTCTTCCTTTTATCCTTTGCGTCGAGGTTTTTTAGGATGTTTTTCCTCATCTTTCAGAGAGCTTTGGATTGGATCAGGATCTGTTTGTTGTGTGGGCCTGTAAAGCCCTTTGAGACATTGGATGAGATGTTGGGCTATACAAACAAAATTGACTTGACATTGCTCCACTTTATTCAGATCATACTGATTTCAGCATCAGTTCATTATGAGGAAAAGGAAATGGGAGAAAAAGAAGGAAGAAAGTAAAAGATAAGGTGATAAGAAAGGGCATAAGGAAAGAAAGTGGGAAAGAAGACGGCAGAAAGAAGAAAATAAGGCAAGAAGCAACAAATGACAAAGAAAAGAAAAAGAGTTCATGAACAAATCAGAGAGAGAGTAAGGAATATTTATTGAATGTTAAGTCCTAATCCTGATGATGAATATAGTGAAGTAAGAAGTACGGTGTTCTGAAATCTTAACTCTCTTAACAAAATATGTACTGTATGTATATATTGAATTTCCCTGGTGATCTTGTACTTTGACTCCTCTTTCCCAATGTTGCTGTGTTTTGCCAGGTAATGGCTGAACCCAGGCCATCGTCCATTGATGGGAAGCTGGCTGAAGAGTTTGCCGTTCCCTCCCATGTGGACGAGGTTAAAGAGAAGATGGCCGCTTTCGCTCAGCGTCACGGGGCAGCAGGTCGGCGAGTGGTTCTCATCACATCGGGAGGCACTAAAGTTCCCCTGGAGTCCCGCACTGTTCGCTTCCTGGATAATTTCAGCAGTGGCAGACGAGGAGCCGCCTCAGCAGAGTATTTCATAGACTGTGGCTATGCTGTGGTTTTCCTGCACAGACATCGCTCCCTGTACCCGTACACACGTATGTACTCCACCAAAAACCTGCTGGATTGCCTGCAGTTCGGAGAGGATGGTCCATCCAGCAGTTCTGCAGACGTGGGAGTGAACCAGCAGGCACTTCCTAACATTGCCAAAGTACTGAGGAGATACCAGGAAGTGAAAAGAGCCCAACTCCTTCTGCCTGTTGAATTCAGCACTTTGTCAGAGTACCTTCACCTCCTCAAAGCTGCAGCACAGGCTCTCAGCACAATAGGTACTGACTGACAAACAGCTTTCAGCCTGACATACTGGATAAACATTTGTCTAGCATCACGGTCATGATATGTCTTCCTTTCTTTACTCCATTCTTAGGATCCAAGGCCATGTTTTATTTGGCTGCAGCTGTGTCTGATTTCTATATACCAGCATCTGAGATGCCTGAACACAAAATCCAGTCTTCCAACGGTCCTCTCCAGGTGAGTAGTTGTGAAATTGCACAGCATGACGTAATGCATTGTGTCGTTTTATTCCCTTCTTGTCTCTCCTTCAGATCAGCATGAAAATGGTCCCGAAGATTCTGTCCCCGCTGGTGAAAGACTGGGCCCCGCAGGCGTTTGTCACGTCCTTTAAGCTGGAGACGGACGCGGCTATCCTGCTGAACAAAGCGCAGCGAGCTCTGGACACATACCGGCACCAAGCTGTGGTGGCGAACGTGCTGGATACTAGACGAGGCTATGTGGTGGTCGTGACTCCCGACAGTCAGCACGAGCTCGTCATTACGGATGAAGATGTGAAGAACGACGTGGAGATAGAGGACAAAATCGTGAGCAACCTGACATCAGCACACACTCAGTTCATATCTCAATGAATGGGCCGAATGGCTCATTCACTGAGGTGTACGTCACATCAGTCACACTGCAGTTAATGTAGCTTCCATTTAGGGTATAGTGTATCTAAGAAATCAATGTGAGAGCAGAGTATAGACACTTTAATCCTTTTTTCAAATTTGCCAAGTCCCCATTGTAGACTCGGTCCATCCATTCATTATCTATACTGCTTAACTTGCAACCTGTCCAGGGTGTACCTTGGCTTTTGTCCAATGACTGCTGGGCTAGGCTCCAGTATTTGTAGATGTAATTTAAGTGGGTGTGTCAATTTAGGTACAACTTAAGATATATTTGGCTGATTAGTACTTATCTGGTTTGCATGCCCCCACACTAATGAAATGCACTTCTTAAAAGAACAAATAGACAAGAAAATACAAATGCTTCTTCCTGTAAGAAAGGAAGTCCATCTCAGCTAAGAGACAACACCCAGTGGCAGACAGTTTAATTTCAGACTAGAACAAATGTTAGTGCTTGAAGTTGATAGCCTAACACTACCCAGCAGGAGAAGCCATTGCAAACAGACCTTAATGTTATGGCACTATTATTGTTGTCTATTGTACTTCGTGTCATGAGGCTAAAAATAAGTGAATGGATGTCTTACTTAATGGTGGATTAGTTGAGTTGTAGATTGTCACATGCAAAATTTAAAAGTCCCATGTGCCTGCAGTGTGACACCTGTGTATAGTCTAGTCAATCAGTTGCATTTGCACCATCATATTCATGTACACTGTTGCAGAAACATGTTTGAATTTCTTTGCACAACTTAAGAGTGTAAATACAGAAAGCTTTAAATGTTGTTAAAGTGGGCCCAGTCAGGGCATTCAGTTTCTGTACAAGTACAACACTAAGCAGGTTTTTTTTTTTGTTTGTTTATTCGTTGCTAAGTATTCAGAACAGAAACAATAGCATGTCATTCGAGTTTTGTACACTGACCACTGATAGGCCAGTAAGAAAACGTAGTAATAGTTCATTGAATTCATCACACGTCCATAGCGATGGTTGGCAGCATGTTGGTTACTTGAGTTTGACACTCTTCTTGACTCCAGCACGAATGCCAGACATCTCTCCGCTGTATCTCTTCTCCTCCTTGCGAACTTCACGAACCTGCAGAATGTGGAGGATAGTCATGATGTGAGTACTGTGACTGTTTGACTTGTTGAGACAATGTAACGAAAACGTAATGGCGGCGTAGATTACCTGGCCCTTTCTGCGGATCTTAGCACGTCTGAACTTCTCTCTGTGTTTCACTCTGGGATTACGGTCGATTTTCTTCCTCTTTGGTGTGAGACCTTTGTTCTTGGCCATCTGGAAATGTTACAAGAACACGATTAGTATAAAACAAAGCATGACAAAGAATGCCTTATGTAATTATGGTACAAGCAAATTCTTTCTGAACTAATGAGGTTATAAATGTAAACTGTAAAATGTATTAATGTTGCAATTCTACGAGTGTTTTTAGTTTGGAGTTATGTTTGCCCCCAGTGGGACTTTTGCTGCACAGAACTCGCTCACAGCGTCAGTGTAGTGAATTTCTCTTAGATCACTGGTTTGTTTGACATGTTCTGAAGTTCTGGTTATTTATGATTGATGAACTTCTAACAAAGTTATATTTGTTTCTCATCCTCGAGGACTCAGTGGGGCTTCAGGAGCACAAACTCGCTCACGGCGTCTCGCTTGCTCTCTCAATGTCTCTGCTGGCTGAACTCTGCTTGCGTGCGTGCCTTTGCACAGTGTAATCGCAGTGCCACAAAC
>OMNV01017724.1:8361-21457 GCA_900303265.1 Brotula barbata
CCCCCCAACCTGTGCCCATATTAGTCACTCTAGGGGAGTGGGATAAATATAGGTCTACTCTGTATGCAGGCCAGGCTTCACTAAAGCCTTATGAGTTCACACCAGAGACACGGAGCCTATGGCAGAGGCAGGGAGTTTGTTGGGTCATGTGTGTGCTTGTCTACATGTCCATAGATGCATCTTAGCCCGGCTTCTTGGAGACACCGTCATGGAAAAAAAAAAACCTCAAGCAAAAGAGAGTGACAGACAGTTGACCAGATAAATGAGATTTCCTGTCCAATAAATGTAAAAATGTCCCTAAGACAACAATGTCAAGATTCATTTCAATTCCAGAACACATTCCTGGGCTGAGCAGGGGACACGGGTCAGCAGACGAGGGGGAACCGAAGCGGAACGAGGTCAGGACCGATAAGGAGAATATGAGATACCGGGCCAAACTAAAGATAGATTTTCCTCAACAACCAGCACAGACCCCGACCAGGTCCCATTGTCTTCTCTAGTCCAGCTCCAGTTTGTTTGGAAACCGAGTTTGCACGTTACAGTGTGAACTTTGTGTGTCCGACTCTGGCACGTTGCACTATTCTGAGAAGAAGAGGATTCAAGCGTCCTCTAACTTATCTCCATGGCCAAATTTGAGACGAGGGGTGCTGAAGAAACGCTTTTAAGTGCAGGCTTAGTGCTCCAAAATTAGGCAGCACAGAGGTCAAATGTAGCCCCGTGGATTGGGGCAGGGGATGTGGCATTGAAAGAAGAGGGGATATGGAGATCCTCAGCAACTTTACTGTTGTTGTATACAATGTACACCATCTTTTTAGTTGTAGAACCTGAAAGGATGGACACATACGTGTATTCCTGTAGTCTGGTTCTAGCCTGATGTAGTTTACTGATTGTAATGATCCGGCCAAGTAGTTTAATTGATTTTACAAAACACTATTTACACAGAGATGTTTTTGTCCATATTCACCCCGCTTGTTACCTTTCCGTCTCATCCGTTTTCCTTGGAAAACACGTACACGACGCAAGCGCGGCGGAAGAGAGGGCTTACCGGTATTTTCGTAAATTGGTAGGATAACAATAGTGGTTTAGATGCCGTGTAGCCACAGGTACCACTTTACTCCATCAGCGGCCTCAAGGTATGTTATTAAACAGTTCAAACCCTCCTTAAACATCGGTCTGTTGGAGCATACATGCAGTTACACTACAAACATAGAGACGTGCATACAGCAAGTATACACATAATAAGGCACGTGTGCACACAGTGGCTACTATACATCAAGGGATGCTATAAATCCCTGGCGTTGTCATGACCATCGAGCCTTCCTGGTCAACACAAACAGTCACCTTCACGCAATGTGGCCGACTGCTGCAACAACATCTGCAGCTGTTTATCACAAACACGTGCCTGCCCGTACGAAATGTGCGCTTTGGTCCAACATCTCCCCATAAACGTTCCCTGTGCAAACAGATAACAACACATTCCCTTAATGAGTGAGCCTGATGCAGACTCTATTTATTGTTTACTTGATAGTCGTTGCGCAATCGTGTGTAAGACCGATTTTTAAAGATGAAATCAACAGGCAAGCTGTTTTTGAGATCATGTCCAGTTTGAATGACTGAGACTCACAATTACTTACTTACACAGATGGATTAATGGCAACGAGAATTTAACACGGATGTTTTCAATTTCTACTCAATTCCAAAAGAAAACTAAACATTGCTATGCTTATCTGAACCTGAAAACACAAACACAAGCTGTCCTGCTAAAGCAGACTTGACCCTATGTAAACAACAACAAAAAAAATCCTATTATACAGCTTCCAAGTAAAAGTAGCCTTTCCCTTACTTAACCCTGCTCGCTACAGACAGTTAAACAACAAATAAAATCCATGTGGGATCCATGAATGCAAAGTAAGGTCACTGAAGATGACCTCTGGATTAGTTCAAACATAACAGATTAGCCTTGAAATAAGGCCGACATTTGTAATCTTCAGTAATGGTGGACACAGTTCTATTACAAGGCGTTATAATGAGGGGGACAGGTAGAAATAAAAAATAAATAAATATCATATTCAGTACAAATACCATCCAATGTGAATTCTTGAATTTCCTCAAGGATTAATATCTACCTATCTATCTATCTATCTATCTATCTATCTATACATACATACAACACTTCTGCTAGGTCCAGCTCCAAAAAGGCCCTCAGGGATTAGGCAACAAAACTAAATATTATAAAGATTAGGGATTGTTTCAGGGATGTTTGATGGGATTATGTTACAATGTATTGCTGCACCAACAAACAGGTACCTCTGTGTACGTTATATCAAAGGGTGCGTTCAACCAAGACAGAAGCAGAACCAAATCTATTCTCACTATGATCACCTTAAAAAAATCCCCAAAAGACATACAACATACGGCTTCAGGGGTATTAAACAAGATTCCCTTATTCCTCTCTCTTTATTTCCCTGAACAAATGTACTAGCGTTTACAGATAAAGGGCCAAACAATCCCTACAGGAGGCTCTGATATGAGATGCAGGTCAGGCGTAATAGGTTTCATGAATGCTTGGATACGTGGCCAGCTGTCTATATAATGTATGTGTCTGAACTTGTGGAACAGGTACGGTGATTCACGCGTCAGACAGTCATGTTTTAGTAAGGTCAGGAAGGAGCACAAATATGAGTAAGATCTGACAACGTCACCAGGAAATACCAATGACACAGATGTTGCAAAACTCGATCATATTTGTGAGAGAAATGCAACCAATAAGAATGAATACTACTGTTTGTCATCTGAATACCACCACGTCCCAATACTCACATGTACCCCATAATCCAAAGCAACTGTAAGAAAATTGTGGCGGTAAGTCAAGTTTTCACTCCAAACATGACAATAACTTCACTGCCTGGCTCCTTGTTTGGAAGTTTAGCGCTGCTGATCAATAACACCGATCAATGCTCAATCAATCAACACAGAGAACCAAACACTCAGCTGTTCGAGAACACTGTCAACAGGGACACTTACAGCTGGTTTATTTGATTGTTTGACACCACCGCGTCGTCGCTGAAGTAGGGCATCATCTTGGCCCCGCAGCAGGAGCAGACGCTGACCGCCGAAGAGCCGCCGGAGGGGGACACCGCACCGAGGGTCATGCCGGCGATGGGACCGGTGGGAGGAGGCACTGAGTGTCAGGTGTCCAAGGGGAAAGTTTTAGTGCTCTTCGGCGGCCATGTGCCCGGTCGTTCCAAACGGCAGAACAAACATCTTCCTTAGTTAAAAAAAAAAGAGACAAAATGCTGCACTGTGCGTAAAAACGAGGCGTTCTAAAAACGGATTCCGGATAAAATGAGCAGGTAAGTTAAAGTTTTGCGTCGCCGCTTCCGATAACGTCCCGATATTGTGTTGGTTTTTTTTATTATGAAAAAGTGAATAAAACTGAAAAAAGATCCCGCTCTGGGACACAAAAATAAATTATTCCCATCTAAGCAGTCCTTCGACGCGTACAGTACTGAGACACATACAGTATGACGGATCAAACTCACAGCCGAGAGAAGCCGAGCGGAGCGGGCATGGAGGGGGAGGAGCTACACACATGTGCGCTTTGGGGACGGGGGAGGGGGAGGGACTACGACCTCCTAATCGAACAAACCTGGTTAGAATAAACCTTTCAGATTACGTGGCTTGACCAATACGACGCCAAAATCATTGAGCGTGGATGTGTTTTTCAAGCAGTCCATGAGGTCGAGCGTGGAGCAATGGATTCACACAGAAACCAGCCAGCTGTGTCTTTTAATGGAATATTACCAACAAAAATTATTTTATTAATCACTGAAATAAAACGACCTTCATGCAGATGACTAAACTGGATCCAGTTTTTTTGCACTTCACACTAAAACACACTTTAATCTAGAAATGCTTTTGGCAACGTTGAGCCTGTTCAGGACATTATTGCTATGACTTTTGGTATTGCTATCTTTCATAATTTCTGAAATATTCAGCTATTTAGCCCTTCAAAATTCCTATCCAGATATATTGAAACCATTCCAAACATTCAAAGCTAAAAACGTTGACGTTTTGTCAACATTTTAAGCCATGATCATGGCCAACATTTTGCCCCGTGTCATTTTGGGATTTTAACTACTGACGGACATGTCATTTTTTTTTAATTTGGGCTATACTATGGGTTATCACTACATGTGTTTGATTGTAGCCTGTCATCACTTCATAATGTATTTCAGACACGCTTAATGTAATGTACGGTAATTAATTTCAATTTAAAATAAGACCGATAGGATGGAAAAAAACTTTGTTGCAATCCGTTTCCACCTGGGTTCATATTTGAAGGTACTGAATACACGTCAGTCTAGGATTAACTTCATACTTAGCCTGGCTGGGAGCAGGATAGTTTCGGGGCATAGGTATCCGTAGTAACAAAGCTTGAACTTTGAGCTGTGCCGAACTGTAAAGGTTGAAAATGAACCAGACTGGCTTGTTTAGTGCATGCACTTTGAGGATCAGGGTGCTTCTGCATCTACACTTACGGGGACCAAACTGTTTGTTTTGTAGGCAATGCAGATGGCAGTGATTAACACCAGGCAAACACCACAGTGGGCCACTTCTACGCTGTGGCTGAAGGTGCTAATCATTACAGACACTCTGTGTAGTGTTTGCTTTGAATGAAAAGCCACTCTTCACACTTCATGGCTTGATCTACGGGATGATACACGCTTAAAGCTTTAATAGTTTATGTATTATTATTATTACTCATTTTGTATACTAAGTGTATAAATGGGTCAAGAGGTGATATGTTCTCTGGGAAAATGTAATGGAGTGGATTAAAGCCACATGGAGTGTGGTTTTGGCAGTGCGCTCACAGAGAAGACTCAACTGCATTCTCCACCCTTCTCCCTCGCTGTTACATAAAGAGAACAAATGAGAAGCAGGCTGAAGTGATCCAGCTGTCTGCAGCTGCAGACCTGGGCCACTAAATAAGTCAAAGAAAGTGGTGCTTCGTTGCGCAATCCTGCTTAGGAAGAAGCTTACAAGTCAAGACTAGCTAAGTTAACGTGATGCGACTACATTCAAAAACATGCTAAAATAAGCCGGGTTTATTTGGTAACAGAGCCCTGTAGTGTGGATCGCTGCACTGTGATACTGTGAGTATGCGTGTAACTGAAGAATGAGTGGGTGGGGCTGATGTTTTTCTCTTCTTTTAGATCATCTGTAAACCAGTAACAAATCTTCAAATCGCTTTACCGTAAGAGTCCTAAAACAAATCAAAGTAGAACGTCTGCAGCCAGAGCGAAAAGTGTGTGTAATTTGGCCTTATCAATAAGAATGCTGTTATGTAACTGCCTTTAGCTCAATGTTTACAAACGAATTAGCCTATTGTTGCCTATTGTAATCCACACAGTAAAACTGGTCTGACCTCTCTGGGATCAGTGAAGGGGAGGTCTGACAGCACCCCTGATACATGTAAAGTGCCATGAGATAACCTTTGTTGTCATTTGGCGCTATATAAATAAAACTGAATTGAATTGAATTGATGAAATCCCACATCCTCCTAGACTATTGCGTATGCGGGCAAAAAAGTGCTCAAATTCATACTTTCTCGCTAATGTAGCTTATCTAATGCACCTGTACTGTGTCGAACATGATGTCACGCCCACATCACACTTTTTTACGGATGCTATGCACGCAGCTGGATTTTCAGGCTATTTAGAAACTCTTTTCAGCCAGCCAAGATACAATCGCTGCTCTCTTACATCTTTGGTGGTAGATTGGCTCAGCTTCTTGTAATGAGTCTGTGATGCCCACTTTTCACAGTTTTATCCATTATTTGTTTTGTCTTTTTTTTTTTTGTTACACCGCACCGAGAGGAAGCCAGGGGTACACTGTTATCGGTCTTCCTCCTCTCCCTCTTTCTGACATGAGACCAGCTCTTTACACAATAGCTGACAAATCTGTTTCTTTGCCTCTTATGAGGGTAACAGCAAAGACACAAAACAAGTACAGTAAGAAGATAGGAATGTGTATTGTGAGGGGCTGATTGTTTTGGGGAAACACGGCTCTTCCTCTTATCTGCTCTTTACTTTCTTCTGTTTACACGGCTTGGCTCAACAAAAGCCGTCCAAGTTGGCCTCATTTATCAGATATGCTGTGACGCGGTTCAGTGTTTTATAGTATTCTTTAGTAGATGTGTGGAGAGAGATATCATAACAATCACCACTAAACTGAAGTTGCGCTACGCCACAATGCAACCGTGTAAATGCTGCGTGCATATGTTGTATATGTTTTACAGACTCCATTAATACTCTGTGGAGACGTCGCTAATTACACCACAGGGGAAAACATGAAAAAAACACACACACACACTCTACACTTGGCTGTCTCACCTTCCTTTGGACAACTGTTACATCACATGACAGGCTGTCTAATGAGCTCTGCCTGTTCCTGTAACCATCACATGGTCACACACACACGCCGCTCTAGTCATGTGGTTCTGTTTAGTGTTGTCAAATATACCAGGACTCGTTGGTATCCTATTTGTCTGTGGGTTGGTAACCAGATCCTGCTTTTGTGGTGTGGAGCCGGCACAGGACAGGTTGCACAACTGCCACGCTTGTGTGTGTGTCTGAATCTGCATAAACATACAGGTTAGGTGTGTGGCTGTGAGTTGAAGCATATGTAGGATTTAGTTTATATCTTGGTCCCCCTTGAGTGACCCTTCCATCCTGCTTCCTGGGTCAGCACATGAGGCCAGCTGTTTACACACCCAGCTGGAGGCTGGTTAATACTAGAACGCTGCGCGATAAAGTTTTACAGTCCAAGCTTTACAGCATTAGCAGCTATTTATAGAATATTCAGCATGAATTATGACCCGCTGTAAAAATAATAATAATAATAATTCCACTACCACTATCGTTTTATATCATTCTGCTGGTGATTTAAGTTAACTATTTTGATTTCAATGTAGTTTCAGTGTCCGCTAAATGCTTTTCACAAGCATTTTTTCGTTAACATTCATAAAACATCTTCGCCAAGATCATCTCAAACAAAAATGAGTAAAATTAAATCATCTTCCACCTATTAGTAAGTCATTTTTTACACGTAACATAATGATTTGTACATCTCGCACATCACAGATTGCACAACGACAATATATTGAGCGTTGTCATTAAAAGCTTACAAATACATGCATTTTCTACACATGTAATACACCACATAATGGACTTTAGAAGTATGATATCACGACGATAACGAAGAAATCCCATCCATTTCTGGAGGTGGAGATGTGTGACAGATCTGTGACAGTGACCAAAACCATCTTGGCTCAAGAATAGCAATTACAAAAAAAAACAACTAAAGAAAGCCTAGCAAATATCAGCCTGCGCTACAACGCCTTAAGTTCAAATGTTTGCTGACTACTCAGCCCACTGGGTTGTGATAGGCAGGAGCACTTAACCTTGGGGAAACACCGACCCTCTTTCAACAGCCAGATAAGACAGACAAAGCCAGATCTGTTAGCAGAATGTCCCCGGGAAAAACAGAAACACACTGAAATTCACAAATACCGAAATACTGATTTATGGCTCCATAAAAGCAACTCGTCACACTCGGTGAAAACTATATAGTGCAAAACGCTGTTGTGCTGTTGAGAGATTTTTGTTGGTGCAGCCTTGTTTTTGAGGCAAATGCCGCGTGTAGCACTTTAATTTGAGGACAATGACACACTGTTTGCACATGCAGTTACTAGGACAGGTAACAGTGTTTTACAGCAGGTGTAGGAAGAGCGGAGACAGGTGTGACATGCAGGAGGAGCGTAAATGACAGACGAAAAGCCTATAAAGTCAAAGTGGCCTGTCTCCACAGGAGTAGACTGGGATCGAACAGCTGGGCCCCCCTTGACTAAATGTTCCTTACTGCACCTTGTCCTTCTTGTTCAGCAAACAGCAAACTCATCATATTCCAGGGTCGACCAAACCGATCTGCTTGTGCGCCCCGAGGGTCAAAGCTGACACGAAAGGCCACATCGTCGACACCAAACACCGCAGGAACAGACACAGACCAACACATTATTTAGACGGGCTGTGTGTCAGTGTGTAGACAAGCGGGACACTCTGTTACACTACCACGCCCACGTTTTTTTTAAGTTGCCCTTACAACCCAAAATGATTTTACAAGCTATTAAAAAAGCCGCAGTGACCCTGATCTTCCTGCTTTATGTGAGTTCAACCTGCCAGACGTTGTGTCAGAGTCCATAATATAACTTTGATATAATGAAAAACGTTGGTGCTGTAGAGTAACAGAGTGTCCTGCTCATTCATTCATTCATTACTACTCATGAGATCAACTATCGACTAAGGACCTGGCTGAAAATTTTCACGGCTAATGAAAACCAATTCTTTGGTCAAACTAGCTTGTAGCTTTGCACATTGAATCCACTGAGTTTGGAAACATATGGTCATGTTACATAGCAGAGTTACGTAACGTGGAGAGCTACTGTATGGAACTACACAGACTGAAATACACAATTCAACATTTCCAAAAATTAAAGACGAAATCACACGTTGTGTATTTCGTTCCATATATTATGATAGAGGCGAGTGCACCTTTGATGAGTTATTCTATACAAATATCCTATTCTATTCTGGGCTAGCTTGGTGGTTAGCACTGTCGCCTCACAGGAACAGAGTACGCATGTTTTGCTCACGTCTGCCTGGATTTTATGCAACTTAGGGGAACTGGAGTATGTAAATTGGCCATAGGCGTGAATGGGAGTCTGGTTAAGATGAATCGCTACCTTATTGCGGTGGCATCGTGGTATGTTAGTCCTGCGCTACACTGCCGACCATTAGCAGAAACCTCCGCACAAATGAAATAAGACCACGACTTGTGATGCATTCCTGTTACTTCAAAGGAAGTAGTGCACAGTCGGGAGACAATGGACTGACAAGGTCAAGAGGAAGACGTCTAAGCACCACCCTTCTTTCTCCCTGTACGGTTTTCACCCACAACTCATTCAGACACACTGCTGTTAAACCCAGCCCTGAGGCACCCATTGTGGTCATTCATAGGCGACCCAGGCACCTGAAACCCAAACGAAAGCACAGACTGCATTTCAAATACTGAACTACAACTAAGGATCGAAGCAAGAGCCCAAACATCCTCTTTGAAAACAGCAGATTTCACACATGTGAGTGATTAGCGATCCACGGAAAAGGCAACTTGAACATAACTGCGAACAACAGCGTGTTTACCTGAGAGATTGACCCTTAACTTATGTCATCTTGTTACTCCGCTCACATTACATCAACCATAGTGAATTCACAACACAAATCTGCTTTTGATGACGCTATAAAACGACACCCTATACCTCTCTGCATGTGATCTGCCTTCCACACACCATGAAACGAGATCTGTGTTTATTATATTTACACGCCAGGTGTGTGTGACAGCTGTTTGAGCTGAAAATGCATGTTTCTATCTTGTGATCCCGTGAACACCCACAGCTGTGTCATGTCACAAGATGACCTAATAAATTCACTTGTGTTTGCTGACCACACTTGGTGTATGCCCAACCGAATTCATCAGGCGTTTTCATGGTCGCGCAATCCACATAAAGATTTAGAGTAGAGCAGAAAATGTTCCATCATGGTTTTGGAAGGTTTCCATATATAAAAAAAAAGGCTCTAAGACTGTCCTTGATGCTCATTGTCAGTCCTAACGCGGTGGGGTTTGCCAGAATCTGTGTGTAATCACGGCAGGTGATTAAGTGAGGTGAAGATTTGTGAGGAGAGAAACAAATCAGGACAGAACACCAGCTCCAACCCCAGGGGTCCCGATAAAATATAGATGACTGCCTCACTGCAGTTGGATCCATATGTAGGGTGGGGAGCACACACTTAATTAGCCCACAGCTATTATGTAATACATCTTAGGGGTCACTCAGCAAGGCCTTCTGGCTGCACCTAGCATGTGTGTATAACTGGCACGTTGGGTAACGCAAATGGTGAAACATTTCATAATCATGTTATCATGTTAGCCTTATGGGCAGCTGTGTGTGTGTGTGTGTGTATGACTTCACCAGCTGTTGCCCTGTAGTATTACCTAACAGAAAATTGGGACCACATGTCTTGCTAGGCAATACTGGAGTGCGTTAATGGATTTTAAGGATGATGTCACCGTGATTCATTCCATGGATGTGCGATATAGACAAAATGTACTCTAGAATGTTACGTGTTGGCTTAGCTATTGACTTGGGCACTCTGTTTCCATTTTAATGTTTGAGAGCCATTCTTTTAGGACTGTGTTGTAGAGTGGTGTGTACTCATCCAGCTTTCATCACACAGAGTTTTCTTTGTAAATATGGCTGCATCTTGGGATAAAGCAGCTGACTTAATGACTTTACTGATACTGTTTAGCATCGTTAGTGATATTTTTTTTGTTTTAACTAATTTAAATGTTTATAATCGGTGAATCGCTCTCATATAAGTCAGGACACCTGGATGCTGGTGATAACAGCTTCTCCATTATTTCATATGCCTGTCATGGTCTCAGGGTGAGCGAACTCTGGCCATATCAACCCAGGTGACCCTATTCATGATCTGACAGCACCCTTACAGGAAGACACGGGCGCCAATCCTGCAGACTCTCCATGAGGCAGCACCAGCAGGGATTGCTTGGCATCCAAGGAGAAGGAAGAGTTTGTGTGTTAATCAGTAATCATATTTTGTTTTTGTTTTCAAGAGTCATCAATGATGCCAGAGTTCCTGATAAATAAGTTGTATAACAGAGTACTTCCTGATAGCTCGGCGGTGTCGTTTATAGAGGAGCCACGTGTCGGTCTGTGTGCTTACGTAATTGATCACGTGTGTGTGTGTGTGTGTGCAACAGGAATACTGAGATGCAAACTTTTGGTAGACAAATCCTGTTATGCATTGCCCGCGTTCAGCTACATTTTTCACTGTCCACATTCAGTGGTGCTGCAGTACACGCGTTTCATCAAATATGAAGTACTTCCGGGCACTTTTCGCTTTATCTACAGATAGTATGCGCTGGCATCACCACCGCACTACAAATCGCAACATCCGCCACAATGGAGGGTAAACAAAGATGTCCTGCTGCAGTGAAGCAGGTCTGGATCCCTGATGACCAGCGTCTGGAGAGTTACATGGAGCTGCAGGAGAGGCAGAAGCACACCGGCTAGGAGAGCTGACAGGTTTTGGCAAATGATTTGAGGAAGGATCTTGGAGGAAAAACTATAGAGGTTTGACGGAGAAAGAATCTAAGGGGCTCCGAGACCTGCCTGAGAGCTAACCGTTGATTAGGTGCTCCCGCCTCAGCCTGTCTGCCATGCAGCAAAATGTGACTGGGCTATTTTAAGGAATAAATAGATGGTAGTTAGCTCAGTCTAGTTTTAAAGCGAAGAACACACGTTGTACATGTCATGCATCGCTTTTATTGAACCTCCATAATGGCGAATTTCCTATGTGCCCATATTTGATGATGTCATTTGAATGGTATCATTAGAAGTAAGTTTACTTTGGGTGCCCTCTGACAGAAACATAAATTGGTGCCGTTATCTAACAGGGTACCTCATAAAGCTCACTGACAGTGGTAGCGACATTTGTGGTAACTTAAACGTACAAGGTAATAATACCAATTAGCTTGAGAGGAAATAGATCAAATGACAAAGCGAACTACTGATGTTGCAGTTCAAAGTTTAGGTTAGTCCGCAAAAGCCCTGCACAATGTCTGTCAAAGTGGGAAAAGCAGCGGATCCTTTGATGTTCCATCTCCTGTTTTGTGATTGTGTGCCAGTGTCTCCACTGACAGCCTGTTGAAGTAAAGCTGGGACAACAGTTTGTCGTTATAAGACATGATGTGTGATTCTTGGGTAAATTTGTGTACCGCTGAGAAAATGTTTCCATGTTAAACAATAGCTGGACACCTGGAGACGGGCCAAAAGGAAATGAAACAATGCACACATACCGCACAGCTTTTCAGCTTAGTTGTGGACCGAATTCAAATGATGTACAGGGCCGTGATCCAGAATAAAGTGCAATAACAAATGCCCCTGAGGCAGCTACACAAAGGGACAATAACAGGAGTGACGTCCCTGTTTTTTGTAAAGATACACAGACACACGTCACAAACAAATCATCTACACCACCACCGCCATTAGGTACAATCATGCAAATTGTTTGCTATGGCGAGACATAAACAAATACTGAGAGTACTCATAATGGCACTGTTCATTTGTTTGGTTCATGGGAACAACTTCACCGTGTCTACTTTCACAGCAGGCCAACGATGCCCGCTATTACAGTGACACTGACGTGCAGCCTCCCTCTAGTGGCTTTGGTGTGGAGTTGCAATTTCACGAAACACTATTGGACAGCAGTGCTTCAATGATAGATATGTCCTGACACAGGAGCAGGACTGATGAAAAAAAACAAAACAAGAAAAAACGTGGTCTCACCTCCTAGGCTGGGACCGGCGGTCATCGTCACCACTGCCCGACTCCTGGAAACAGTGACGGACAAAGAGAGACAGAGAAGGGAGATGGATAGATCACCATGAAATAATAATTATTCAAAGACCTGCATCGCTTGACATCAATCCTGCGCCAACAACTTGCATTTCAGACATCACATTACATCACACTGACCAAAGACACTGGGTCGGCTATTTGCATCACCTGCTGAGTCAGATTCCATTATCCTTCCCTTACAGGACGCTAAATTGACTGGGAGCTACGGCGGCTACATCGAGTCTTTCACCTGTGACAAACACGAGGCCAGGCCACGGTTGTGTTTGAACTGAAGATCAAATTAGGGACCACAGATGAGACTAACAGACCTAGTGCTTGTGCCCTTCCCCATCCCCTTCCCAAAATACAGTCATCCATCCTCACCACGGCAACACGCACAAACGCATGCATTCACACAGGCATGCATGCAGCCTGATTCTGTAATCCTTCCCTTATCTTAGGGAATTTTCTATTTGGCAACAAGATACCAGTCCTGCATAGTACTCATACTAACATACACACACACACACACACACACACACACACACACACACACAAGGA